>CM076570.1:245358835-245590533 GCA_034641835.2 Pinus albicaulis
TCATATTTGTCAGTATACAAATAGGAAACACTGTAACCAATCATAAAAACCAAAATCTCAGCCCTAAAACAGCATTGAAATCTCCTTCATCCTCCAGGTCACACTTTTTTTCCCAATCCTGGGACAAGTCGCAGTTTTTGGCTCAAAACCTGCTTCCTAGGTCGCAGTTTTTGGCCCAAAAAGTGCGACCCGGCCATAGAAGTTAAAGAGGGTCTGTTCCTAAGATTCTGGGCCCTAATCTGAACTTTCAATCCATCAAAATGAAAGAGTAAGGTTAGGCCTCTTACCTGCAACTGACGAATCTCGATTCCAATGGTCGGTTTGTCCGCTATGCTCGCCGCAAGATTTAGGCCCTTCTCTCCTCTCTACATTCACCACAGCAACACTAGCAAATGAGTGAATTTGGAGGGAAAACTGCCTTATTAAAAGAGAACCCTTGTTTTTTCTTTCGCCTGCTGTGACCACACCATAGCTCCGTTTGACAAACCGTCTAAACCGTTGAAAAGCTCTCACCAAACCCTCAAATGGGTATCTATTATTTTTTTGTGATTTGATACTTCACCAGGACACATTTTTTCCAAGATGGGTCACTTCACCTCCCCCCAAAATCGAATTTCCTCACTTACAACACTTGTACTTGGGCCACCACTTTGCCTCCATACTTGTCTTTGTTCGTGTCGATTTTCGTCATGAGATACCATCTTGTACTCATGTTTTCATGGTCCCCCATGGGACCTTTTCTGTGTGGCAGCACCATCGAGTCGCCCTTGTTTAGAGCATCCAAGTTGAGTCATCATCGCATTCATGGAGTCTATCCCGAGTCCCTTTGTACCCCGCTATAGTCCTCCATCCTTCATTGCTTGGTCTCTCTCTTGTGTCGCACATTATGGCCTTCAATCCCACTGTCACCTATCCCTTATGATATTGTGTCAGTCGCTGCCATGTCATTCATGCCCTTTATGCTCTAACAAGTGAAGTCATCCATTCGCTACTCAGTCCCCTCCATTACATCATCATCATTGGTATTAGTCTGTCCGTCGCTCTAGTATTTTCTCTCATGCCTTAGTTGAGTATCTCTCATTGCCTCACCTATGGCAGACCTCCTTCTGTCGACATCAGTTCCTCCATTCCAGAAGACAGGTCTAGAGGGCGGTGTACCTTGGTTCCAGCTTCCACTCTTGTTCGGTGCCTCGGATCAGGCAAAGGGATCTCTCATTACCCTTTGACTTGATTGTTTCTCCACTCCAGCTCCTTTCAGCATGATCGAGATCCATATGCTTGATGGTTCAGTGATGCAGCAGCAGCTATTGGTGACTCCCGGGTGTGTGTGAGATGTCTCAGCCCTCATGAGGGGGTGGCCCTGCAGGTAGCCCCCCACATGCCCGGATGACCTCTTCATTGCAGCCTTCGATGCAACTCCATATATTTGATGATGTAGGCCTTAGCCGCTTGCAGCGCCTCTTTGATTTGCATGTATCAGTCAGATTTTGTGAGCCCTTCCCCGCTTGTAGGGGGCATTTGGGTTGTATTTGTATCTCATTTACTCAGATATTATTGTATAAGTCATGGCTGTTATCCCAGGCACAACATGTATATGGGATCCCTCATTGTATTTTTATCTGGCTCATGTTTATGCCGGCTGTACTTTATGGTTCGGTCCCTTGTTTACTGGACACACTATTCTTTTGTACTTTGTCTCGGCGAGCATAGGTATGCCTCCCCCGCCGCCTTTAGCACAGGTACCCTCTCATAAAAAGAGACTTGTTGCACCTGTAAGTCTCGTCTCCTCAGGGTCTAGTTCTTCAGCACATTAGTCTACCTTACATTTCTCTCTCTGACTTCCCTTTTTGATGTCTAGTGATTGAGTTCTTACAACGTACTTCGGTCATACGATTTTCTCCTAACACTCGCACGCTGGGGGGCAATCTGTTACACCATTTTTTGGTCATCTAACCTATTATCATTAGATGGACCCAAGTACACCATGTAAAACCAATTTTACCCTAAGTAAAATTGCTTTCACTATGTAAAATAACTTAATAAAACACATTTATTAGGTTGTTTATGGTCTAAACAGGAAACCCCAAAAGGAAATATTAAACAAACCTATATTTGTTTGATTTTACTCAAGGAATAATTAATTAAACAATAATTTAATTATTATTCCTGGTCACGTTTAACCCAAAACAAATAAATTAATTAGATAAATCTTTATTTATCTTATTATTTTCTAGGAATAATTTAATTCCTTGTTAAATATGACTAAATCACCCATAAATAATTAAATAAATCATTATTTATTTGATTATCTTTCAGCCACTTCCTTAAAATGATAAATAAATCATTTATTTATTTATTATTCACAAATAAAGGGATTTGACCCAAGTCAAATACTTTTTCCCTCCAACAAATATAATAAAATATTCCATAAAAAGGTGGATCTAGATTTGGTTAATGTTATTTTAATCATGCACCAAGATCTAGAATGACCCAATATTTTGTTATAAATAGGAGGGTTTTTTCTACCATTCTTCACCTTTTGTTGCCTATTAGATCACTCTGGATCTATACTCTTGGTCTGACTTTGATCCATTATCATTGTCAAATTTTCCATTATTTGTTGTGTGAGCTCCCTTTGAGTTCTATCTTTGTCTGGGTTTTCTACACCAACAAGAGAGAGAAATACTAGATCTGAAGTGCTGAGGACTTCCAAGAACCCATCCCATTGAGGAGAATTGGAAACACCTTCTTGTTTTCCTCCCAGGTGCCCTTAACAGAAAAATTCTTTCAAAAATATTTTTCTTGTCTTGTCTATTGGATGTATGGAGCAAAACCTTATTTTTACTGCTTAATGTCTCTTTATGCATAGATCTGGATTTTTGCAGCATTTGTCTTGATCAAATAACTGCAGATCTGAAGATATTGGCAACCATATTTGATGTTAGGGCTATAAGTTATGTGTAGCTAAAGTGGTCTTTTCTCATACACTTTGACAAAATATTCATACTAACATTGTTAAATAAAGTAAGGTTACAAAAACCTATATGAATTTAATAGTTGATCATAGAAGATTTGACAATACTTTCCAAATGTTGTTTCTTGGATGCAAGTCAATGAATTGGAAATTTATATATCTATGTTTTATTCTCTTTGCCAACATCAACCCCTTTAGGTGTATTCTAGTATATAAGTATAGGATTTTTCACTACAACGTTGAATTTCTGCCATTTTCCCCTTTTAAATTACATTTACATTCCACTCCATCTAGATTAGTTGCCCCGCCTTTTTTGAGTTTCCCCTCAAACTCACATGATGGTAAAATTATTCCTACAATGGTTCTCCACAGTTATCACATTTTAATTTTGGAACTAATTCTATCCATCCCCATTAGGATCACAAGCCTTCATAACCTATATTTTTATGATGAGAGTCTTGCTTCACACTTATCTTTTTTTGAGCTTTACCCCAAGGTTCCCAAAAAATTACTACTAGATAAATTCATTGCTTATCGTGATGTTTTTGAACCAATTACTTGGATTCATTAATGTATCAAATCCCCATTTCCACGCAAACATCCTTTAGCCACCTCAATTCCATGTTCTTGCAATTTTCAAGGAGACACACTCCAGGTGACAACCTTATAATACCCATATGCTATCATGTTCCCTACCCATTATTTGGAATTTCTTATTCACATTTGGTAGTTCTTGTTGTAACATATTGATTCATTTATACTTTACAATAAAATCAAAAAAAATATAAAACTAAAAACTAAAAAAACATTTAAAAAATTCATAAAACCAAAAGGGGGGAAAGAAACTAAGCCCTTCTTATGGTCACCACTTTTTTCACAATGAATCTCCTCTTCATGAGTTTAGGTGGATATTAATCTCACCCTTGTTCAAAGCATCTATGTTGAGTCACACATTCAAGTCGTTTTATAGCTCACTTTAGTCGATGAGTCCCACTCTCACCATCCCTTTGACTTATCCATCATGGTCTCTATGTCCCACACATGCCATCAATTTAATTTCATTTCCATTATCTCCATGTATCTCTTGTACATTAATGATATTCTTCATGTACCTACTTTGAATTTGGTAGAGTTCTCATGGTATGGTTTATAGTTGTTTCCCAAAGCAGTGGCCACTTATGCTCTATTTAAGGGAATTCTTATGTCTCATTCCATTACCTAAAGTCTAAGTCTTTGTCATCTATCGGTGATCTCCATCTCTCATGTTAGAGTGAGGGAATCTTCAATACCTGAACTATCCAAAAAATATTTCCCTATCAACCACAAAAAATTTTCTTTGAGGCTTTGATTTAGAGGCCAAATACCTTGGTTACCATTTTCATCATTATCTATTTACCTTTCATATAATAATAGATTCCTCTCATTAATCTAGTCACTACATGTTTCCTATTAGCGTTAAACTTCTAACCATCTATTCTCTCTACATTGTTTTTAATTTTCATCTTAGTACCCTTTTTTATTATTAATGAGTTATATCACAACTAAAAACCATTTCCATGATTGATTATTGACTAAATTTTTTCTTCAATGCTTGACTCCAACTTATTAACACATCATGGAGATTCATAGTTAGTGACATTATTGTTTGAATTCCAATAAAATAACATGGACATGTATGGATATTTTCCAACAATGTTGCAATCATATATCATGGGATTACCTATAGGGATCTCTTTCCATGCCCCAACCCTTCCACTAATGTGGACCTAATCGACCATAAATTTATGCCACCACTAGGTGGGATTGTTCCATCACAGATTTTATATAAAATCATCATTCATTTTTGTTGTATCATAACCTAGCTACATATACACCATCTTACAAAGCCATGGTTCCATATTGTACTTGAATTTATTATTACACAAGCATGTATATGCCCACTTCGTTTCTAGAAGATGCATATATAATCATCTTTTATTTTATTTTGTAGGTGACGAACTCCTTTCTCTCTAGTAGGGGTTTTTGTCATTTAAAATCTCTTAATTATTTTTATAGAAACACATAATGTATTATGACTACACAATTTTCTCCTAACCCCACACATCATGGGCCATATGTTATCATGTAAATTTCATCATCTTGCAACACTTAACTATCTCTTATAGAAAATACATCATAAATCACTTCCAATGGAATTTATGAGCTCCAAAAATTGGAGGAAATGCCATACATGAAAAAATAATTTTCATTTTGACCATTTGAAGACTTAGGAATGTACCCCTTTATGATGCACACAATGGTACCCTTAATTCTTAAAAAAACATGTGCATGCACTTGTAAGATGATTTTAGAAAGTTTTGTAGCATTTTAAATGAGATAGTACTTCAAAAATATTCTTCGCTAATTGGTGCCCATACCAATGGACCCAAGTCATTAAATTCAAAGGTCATTGACCATGCTTAAAGTTATTTTATTCACAGTGAAGTGGTTTTTCATTCAAGCTCAATTTTGGCTCCAACGAACTCTATAAATAGAGGCTTTTATCCTTCATTTAAACAAGATTAGGATTATTTTTTAATTGTACTATAAGAATTTCTTGAAGGATTGTGAACCCCTCTTGTTCCAATATTCTGTTTGATACTTTGTACTATAATAATTCCAAAACAATTCCCCCCCAATATGATCATTTAAAAGGGGGAAATGTTGTTGAAATCACTCGAAATATGAGGGAGATAACATTGTATTTCATCTTCAATAATACTCAAGGTGAAAATCCACTTTGTTTATAGCTTTCTCCTCCCCCAAGATAACTTCTTGTTCATATGAATGTAATTTCATTTGGTTTTGAGATAACTATTTGGAATTCTAATCATTAGTAGGGAATATTATAATCATTTGGTTTCTTGTTTTGCTTGTTAAACCATTGAGACGTGGAATCTCCTCTTAGATGCTCCTCCTAATGCTCAACTTTTAAACCATCAATCCCACAAGGGACTCTCCAAATTTTTCACCACCATTCATTTTTCCTAAATTAAGTTGTAATTTGTTTATTCATTTTATTCTATTCTACACTAACCTCTCATTTAGCTAAAGAGATATTATTTGGTTACCTAGTGCAAAAATAACCCAATAATAGTTATATTGGTACGCACCATTGAATATAATATATTGATTGAAGTAACATTGCTCCAAAGTATATCTATAGAGGTATCTACAATCACAAAGGTATAAAAAAGAATATTTACCAACAACTACACTTTTAACTAAATCCTTTAGCCAATCAAGATGATATGGATCTGGATGTTGTGAAATATAGAAATTTAAGGAAATTTGATGCAACAAAACTAAAAGTCTACCCCAAGGAGAGCAGGTCCAGATCTGATGTGGCTCTATCAGCCAACCCTCTTCAAACCTCGTTCCTTTCCCTCATAGTCTACCTTCTCTTTTCTTTTCTTTTATTGCAGTTTATCTATCAATTTCGAAGATATTGATAGATAACTATAATTCACAAATTTTCACAGTTATTAAACAAAATTATGTACCTTAATCTCCCAAATTCGTAGCTCGGATTTATATATCTCCGCCGGGCCCACAATACAATCGCAGGGTTCAGTTAAATGCATCCAACGTTATACCTCCCAAACTTTATATTAATAGTCAACATTTACCAACAAATGATTTCGTAATAATCGCTCGCCTGGACCCCACATTATATCAACCGACCAATTAAATGTGTGTGTCGTACCTTGTTAAACGGCGTGCATCTCCATCGCGCGAAGACCGTCCGATGGCCTTCTCTCAAATCAATGGCCTGTACACATTTCGCTCAGCGACTTCGTACTGAACTTAACGCGCGATGAAATATGGAAAAGTGGTTTTTGAACGGTCCACTCCGCCACGTGTCGATCCCACTATGGAATCGCTCCTCGACCCAAAGATACCGCCTCCGTACCAAAAGCGGTGCGAAATGGGGCAATCCACCTTTGAAATCCACTTCCGAGTTTGGTACAGGCTTGACCCAGGTTACATCGGGTTGCGATCGCCTTTGTGTATTTTAACTCAGGGTTAGTCTCGGTTCCGGACTTCTATTAATAAAACAAAGTTATTTCCTTATGCGGGAAATTCACCAATATTACCAGGATTCTTTATACAACAACGCCTACGAGTGGGTGAATGCACAGGGATTATTCGAATGAATTTAAGGTGAACAACCGACAGAGATAAGTGGAATTCACGCAGGAGTTCAATTATTCATACACAGAGTTCATTACTTCGCAATTAAACAATCTCTTCACACTTAAGGATTCGAACTACTCTATGGTGAATGTGCACAGAAACTATTTAATTGGAAGCGACTGTGAAATTTTTTTATTGTAGAATCTCTCTTATCCTTCCTCTCTCTTTCTCTCGGCCCTCTCTTTTCTACATCCGGAGAATACAATTTATACATATTACAATGTGGCTCTTCGGTTCCTTAGTGAGGACCATTTTGGAAAATCAACAGTCTAACTACAATAATTAAATGAACTGAAATATGACAGCTAGACTAACTGAGCTATTCAACTTCCTATGACTCTAATTAATCTAAATAATACAATCAGCTAAGGTGGTGACACCTAGCTGTAACAATTCGAATGTTTTCAAACCCTCCTAGCCACAACATGTGGACAAAACTCCTACATTGCTGGCTAGTGTCCAATGCCCCTGCATTAGACTCCCGAGGGTAATCTTCTTCATGGGCTCCTGTCCATGAGCTCGTCCACTGATCTGCCTATCTTCTGCAACATTCCTTCAGTCATCCAAGTGGCATATTCCTCTGGCTTGTCCTTCCATTTTATCAAGTACTGAAAGTACTCTTGTCCTCTGGTCCTTCTGAACACTCTCTTGTCCAATACCTTCTCTGGTTGCAATGGTTGTGCTAGAGGTAGCTGCTCTTTCCACTCAATCTGTTCCTTGTCTGCTGATCTTGCTTCTGCACCATCATCTTCATACTTGTACAAATATGCAAGATTAAAAATAGGAGATATTCCAACATCAGGTGGCAATTCAATCTCATAAGAATTTGCAGAAAACTTCCTAAGTATCTTGCATGGCCCAATATTTTTGAACTTCAATTTGTTGTACTGCTTCTTTGGGAACCTCTCCTTTCTCAAGTGTGCCAAAACCTGATCTCCTACTTCAAAATGAACTTCCTTTCTGTTCAAGTCTGCTCTGCTTTTGTATTTGATGTTGCTGCCTTGTAATTGTTGCTTCACTTGTTCGTGTATGGCCTGGATCTCTTAAGCAAATTCCTCACCATCTGCACTCCTTATCTCTGCTCTTCCCATATTTCTTAATTCTAATATTCCTCTGGGGTGCATTCCATAAACAATGTGGAATGGGCTCTGCCATGTGCTCCTATTTGGTGAGTTATTATATGCATATTCTGCCTGGGGAAAAATATGATCCCACTGCTTGGGATGCTCTCCTGCAAGACTCCTCAATAAATTTCCCAGACTTCTATTCACTACCTCAGTCTGCCCATCAGTCCGGGGATGATAAGTTGAGCTGAAACTTAGTTCGGTACCAAGTTTCTTCCACAATGTCCTCCAAAAGTGACCCACAAATATGGTATCTCTGTCTAAAACAATACTCTTGGGCAACCCATGCAATCTAACAACTTCCTTGAAGAACAAGTTAGCAACGTGGGTGGCATCATTAGTTTTATAGCATGGAATAAAATGTGCCATTTTGGAGAATCTATCCACCACGGCAAAGACTGCATCATTCCCTCTCTGAGTCTTGGGCAATCCTAGAATGAAATCCATACTCACCATGTCCCAAGGCCTGTCTGGAATAGGCAAGGGAGTGTACAATCCTGCATTCTGGCTCCTTCCTTTAGCATACTGACAGATTTTGCAATTCTTCACGAACTTGTCCACTTCTGCTCTCATCTTGGGCCAGAAATAAAAGTGACTCAGCTGCTCATAAGTCTTATCAGTACCAAAGTGTCCAGCAAGTCCACCACTATGCTTCTCTTTGATCAAATTTTCTCTCATGGAGAATTTTGGTACACACAGTTGGTTCTTTCTGAATAACAAGTCTTCCTGCAGAAAATAATCCAGCCACTGGCTTCTATCTATTAAAACATGTTTACTGCGTGCCTCAAATTCTTCTTTAAAATCAGGGTCTATTTTATACAATTCCTTGAGAAAATCAAATCCCACAACCTCAAAATTATTTTCTTGAACAAGTAAGTGTCTCCTACTCAAAGCATTAGCTACTTTATTGGCTTGGCCACTTATATGTTTCAAAACAAAATTAAAACCTTGGATATACTCAACCCATTTAGCATGCTTATGTTTCAACTTGGGCTGCTGTACAATATACTGCAGAGCATGATTGTCAGAATATAACACAAATTCCCTGGAAATCAAGTAATGTCTTCACTTCTTCAGTGCCTGAACAATTGCATAGAATTCCTTCTCATAAGAGGAATACTTTCTTCTGGTATCATTCAAATTTTCACTAAAATAGGCTACAGACCTATCATCCTGACTCAACACAGCTCCAATGGCTTCCCCACTGGCATCACACTTTACTTGAAATGGTTTAGTAAAATCAGGCAGAATCAAAACAGGCTTCTCTGTTATATTTTTCTTCAAAATTTTAAAATTTCTTTCTGCTTCAGCGGTCCACTTAAACGGTTGTTTGCTCTTCTTTATGGTATCAATTATGGGTGCATTAATATTACTGAAGTTTCTTATAAAATTTCTATAAAAACTAGCAAGTCCATGGAAGCTTCTTACCTCAAAAATGTTCCTGGGTGAAGGCCACTCCACAATTGCCTTAACCTTTTCTGGGTCCATCTTCAATCCTTCTGCAGAAACAACAAAACCAAAATACACCAACTCCTCTTTCATGAATGAGCATTTTTTCAAATTTATCAGCAGCTTCTCTTGGTGCAGTTTCTTCAAAACATGATTAAGATGCCTTAAATGTTCTTCTTTAGTTCTGCTAAAAACTAATATATCATCCAAATATACTATGAAAAATTTCCCAATAAATTCCTTCAATACTTCATTCATAAGTCTCATAAAAGTGCTTGGTGCATTTGAAAACCCAAAAGGCATTACCATCCATTCATACAGTCCTTCATTTGTTTTAAAGGCAGTTTTCCACTCATCACCCTCTCTTATTCTAATCTGATGGTATCCACTCTTCAAATCTATCTTTGAGAAATATCTAGCACAACTCAAACAGTCCATTAAATATTCAATTCTAGGCAAAGGGAATCTGTACCTGATT
Source organism: Pinus albicaulis (assembly GCA_034641835.2). Taxonomy (NCBI): domain Eukaryota; kingdom Viridiplantae; phylum Streptophyta; class Pinopsida; order Pinales; family Pinaceae; genus Pinus; species Pinus albicaulis. The sequence goes on from CM076570.1 coordinate 245,369,097, forward strand.
GTGATCTTATGAATTTCTCTGGAATCAGTACACATCCTCTAGCCTCCATCCTTCTTTGGGCTCAATACTGCTGGTACTGCACACAGACTCAGACTTTCTCTGATCAGTCCTTTGTCCACCAATTCCTGTACTTGTCTCTTGATTTCTTCATTTTCTGTGGGAATCATTCTGTAGGCTGCCTTATTTGGCAGATTTGAACCATGGATAAAATCTATCTGATGGCTGATCTTCCTCACAAGTGGCAGCTCATCAGGTAAATCATCCACAACAATGTCACAGTAATCATCTAACATCTCTTGTATCTCTACTGGTAAATCATAAATCTTTGTAGAAGTCAGAACTACCTTAGGTTTGCAAACTAAAGCAAATCTTACCTCTTCTTCTTCTATCTGTTGTAGATATTCCTTCCCGCTCAGCAACAAGGTCTTTGGATCAATCACCCTGCTGGATGGCTCTCCTTCTTCCATGGGTATCAATGTATGATGTACCCCATCTTTGAAGAACTTGTAAGTGTTCTTCTTGCCATCATGCACTGCTGCTCTGTCAAACTGCCAAGGTCTACCTAGCAGTATATGACACACATCCATGGGCATTACATAACACAAAACTTTGTCCTTGTACTTGCCCATTTGCAGCTCTATCTCACACTGTTCTTTTACAACCAGCTGGTGCCCTTTATGCAGCCAGGACACTCTGTAGGGAGTTGGATGCTCCCTAGTCTTCAGCTTCAACATTTCTATTACCTCAGTGGAAACCAGATTGTTTGTGCTGCCATTATCAATGACCAGCTGGCAACATTTCCCTTGGACTTTGCATATGCTTCTAAACAAAGTCTTCCTTTGTGTAGGCTCAGTGGCCTCTTTAGCTTGCTTCAACAGGACCTTATTTACTACCAAGGATTCTCCCCTCTCTGGAAGAATTTCTTCTTCAATTTTTGCCTCTTCTCTAGCCTGGGCAACAACAACATTTCTTGGACCAGCACCCACATTCTCTGGACATTCATAGTGCTTGTGCCCCACTTGCTAACATCTATAACACCTCAATTCTCTACCTCTGCCCCTGTCTCTACCTCCTCTTCCTTTTCCTCTGTAAGAACCCCTTCTGCCCCTTGCATCATCCTCTGCAGATGCATTCTGAGGTGAGCTATTGTTAGCTCCATCCCTGGGTGTAGCAGGCTTTCCTCTGCCACCCTGACTTCCCTTTCCTCGGAAAGTACCTCTCTTCTTGGCAGACTGTTTCCTCAGGAGTTTCTCCTCCGTTTTCAAGGCCATCTGATAGGCCTCTTCCACTGTCTTAGGAGACAGAAGACCAATCTCATCTTGGATCTCCAGTCTGAGACCATTTACATATCTGGTAGTCTTTTCTGGTGTATCTTGAAATTGCCTAGCTCTTATGCTCACTCTGTAGAATTCCTCTGTGTATTCCTTTACTGTCAGCAACCTCTGTCTCAGGTTCTGCATTTGTTTATACAATGTTAGCTGGTAATCACTAGGCAAGAATTTTCCTTTTAATTTAGCCATCATTCTGGTCTAGCTCTTGATAGGTTGCTTGCCAACTCTCCTCCTTTCTTCCTGCACTCCATCCCACCAAAGTGCAGCATGTCCTTTCAGCTTTGTCACAGCAAAATTGACCTGTTTATCTTCGCTTATCTCTTCATAATCAAAGCATTTGTTCATTTCATTTATCCAGTCCACCAGCTCCTCTGGATTCAGTCCCCCTGCATAACTCGACAGTTCAATTATGGGCTTAACTGCAGACTCCAGAACAGTTCTAAGGAGCCTCAAGTCAGGAGGAATTTCAACATTTTCTTCAGCTTCTTCTACCTCAGGTTCACTGATGTCTTCAGGATCTCTGGGCTGTCTACGCTCCATGGCATCTATTCTGGCCTCGACCCTCTGCAACATCCCCAACACCTCAGCATTGGCAACAGGTCTTCTTCTGCCAGCACCTCTACCAACTCGGATTTCCATGTCAGCAAAACAGCTTCAGCCTTCTGCTCTGATACCACTTATGATGAAAAAAAGCTAAAATTCTACCCCAAGGAGAGCAGGTCCAGATCTGATGTGGCTCTGTCAGCCAACCCTCTTCGAACCTCGTTCCTTTCCATCGTAGTCTACCTTCTCTTTTCTTTTTTTTATTGCAGTTTATCTATCAATTTGGAAGAGATTGATAGATAACTATAATTCACAAATTTTCACAGTTATTAAACAAAATCCTGGACCTTAATCTCCCAAATTCGTAGCTCAGATTTATATATCTTCGCCGGGCCCACAATACAATCGTGAGGTTCAGTTAAATGCATCCAACGTTATACCTCCCGAACTTTATATTAATAGTCAACATTTACCAACAAATGATTTCATAATAACCGCTCGCCTGGACCCCACATTATATCAACCGACCAATCAAATGTGTGCGTCGTACCTTGTTAAACGTCGTGCATCTCCGTCGCGCGAAGACCATCCGATGGCCTTCTCTCAAATCAATGGCCTGTACACATTTCGTTCGGCGACTTCGTACTGAACTTAACGCGCGATGAAATATGGAAAAGTGGTTTTTGAACGGTCCACTCCGCCACGTGTCGATCCCGCTATGGAATCGCTCCTCGACCCAAAGATACCGCCTCCGTACCAAAAGCGGTGTGAAATGGGGCAATCCACTTTCGGGTTTGGTACAGGCTTGACCCAGGTTACGTCGGGTTGCGATCGCCTTTGTGTATTTTAACTCATGGTTAGTCTCGGTTCCGAACTTCTATTAATAAAACAAAGTTATTTCCTTATGCGGGAAATTCACCAATATTACCAGGATTCTTTATACAACAACGCCTACGAGTGGGTGAATGCACAGGGATTATTCGAATGAATTTAAGGTGAACAAACGACAGAGAAAAGTGGAATTCATGCAGGAGTTCAATTATTCATACACAGAGTTCATTACTTTGCAATTAAACAATCTCTTCACACTTAAGGATTCGAACTACTCTATGGTGAATGCGCACAGAAACTATTTAATTGGAAGTGACTGTGAACAAATTTTATTGTAGAATCTCTCTTATCCTTCCTCTCTCTTTCTCCTGGCCCTCTCTTTTCTACATCCGGAGAATACAATTTATACATATTACAATGTGGCTCTTCGGTTCCTCAGTGAGGACCGTTTTGGAAAATCAACAGTCTAACTACAATAATTAAATGAACTTAAATATGACAGCTAGACTAACTGAGATATTCGACTTCCTATGACTCTAATTAATCTAAATAATACAATCAGCTAAGGTGGTGACACCTAGCTGTAACAATTCCAATGTTTTCAAACCCTCCTAGCCACAACATGTGGACAAAACTCCTACATTGTTGGCTAGTGTCCAATGCCCCTGCATCAAAATTACATTAAGTAATGAATGTTGATAAGCTAACTATAGGAAATTCATTTAATATCATTAGTCATGCACAAGAATGTCGCTTATTTGCACAGATTATGTGTCTCTCTTATGTGCATGGATCATGTGTGTCTTACACGCATGGGTAAGGAAAATGTGTGGGACTCCCATTCATCATACAAAGCACCACATGGGCTCTACATCAGAAATATTTAGCATATGAGTGAGATATTCACATAATTTTGAGGGATGACACATTAGGTATGGTTATTAATTCCAATTCCATGGTTTAGGTCCAAAATATTAGCTCTTAAACTATAACATTTATCTGTAGGGCTCATGGGCCATGTGCGGACCTCTAGGCCATCATACATCCCCTAAATAGGAAATTTTCGGCCTACAATTTGGATATAATTTGTGTTTTATGATACATTTAAATGCTTAATATATTTAATGCTAATATATTGTTAGAGGGTAGTGGGTTATGGTTATAGGGTTAATGGTGTAGGGGATTAGTGGGATAGTACTTGAGGGGTATGACCTAGTAATATATTAACAAAACTTGTATAAAATTCCCCCTATAGATGTTAAAATTATAATTTTAGAGGAAAAATATTAGGGAAAAAAACACATAAATTCTACTATTTAAAACGTGATTAAAGACATGAATATATCGCATTGGATGCACATGGTACTTAAGCCACCATATAGGCCCCACATGGGGAATATTTTACATGTGAGTGCAATATGGTTACCATTTTAAGGTTTAGTGCAAGATGGATGGTTTTGTGGGGTGAGATCAAGGTTGTGGGGGGGTGGGGGGGGGTTATAGTTTTAGGTTATAAAATTTATATTTAGGGCTCATGGGAAATTTTTGGGCCTCGAGCCATTTCACTATCCCTAAAAGGGAAATATTTGGCATGTGAGTGAGATATGGTGTGCATCTAAAGGTATTTCCAGAGTGTTCATCTTGAGGTTATGCATATGAGTGATTTTTTTCATAGTGAAATGTAAGTCTTACAATAAAAATCCAAATATTAGGCCATAAATATAGCCTTTAGGGATCATGTTCCATGCATGGGACCCAATCCATCACATAGGACCTACATGTGGAATGTTGGTATATAAGTGAAAAATGGTGGTAATTATGAGATTTATACCACCATGGATAATTTTTGGGGTATAATCCATGGTATGAATTCAATAAAAAAGGTCTAAGGATAAACAAATCCATCTATCATGGGCCATTTTTAATTCCCTAAAGCACCATAGAGGCCCTAAATAGAGAATTTTAGTCTAGAAGTGAAAATATGCTTACCATTATGAGGATTTGCAACACCCAAGATGGTTATTGTCTCACATGACATGTTATAGGCACAAAATTCAAGGTCTTAGACCATAGAAATTATATTTAGGTCATATGGGCCATGTGTGAGCCTTGGTCCATCTAATATGGCTTAGATATAGAATATTTGGCCTTGTAGTTTTGATATGGTGGTCATTTCAAGGTTTGAAAATATTAAGGATTGTTCTAGAGGATGAGAGCATGGTATCAGACCTAAATATAAGATAGTATGCTATAACATATGTATCAAGGCTTGAAGCCCCAAGGGTTAGTTAAATTGGTTGATTTCTCATCGTTAAAGCACCTTGCAAATGGGAGGTCACGAGGTCAATTTTCCTCGATGCTCTTAGGGTTAGGATTTACTAATGAGCTAGTGGGAAGTGATCCCTTCAGGTGGACCCGCCCAAATAGTTTCCATGGACATAGCAACCACTGATCTCTGGTGTTTTTGAACCACAAAAAAAAAAAAAAAAATGTATCAAGGCTCGTAAGCCATGTGTGGGCATCATAAGCCATGCATGGAACCTAAGGCCATATTATAAACCCTACTAGGGAATATTTGGCATTCGAGAAATATATGGTAATAATTTCAAGCTTTGGAATACCAAGGATTTTTCTTGTGGTCCAATTGTCATTCCATGGTCAAAATATCACACAACCTTAGTCTATAATATTTATTTTTGGAGCTCCTCCGCCATGTATAGAACCCCAAGCTAGGTATAGGAAAATTTTGTCTTGAAAATGAAATATGAAATCCCTTTTTAGATGTGTAACAGATTATATAATTCTCATAACTGGAGAAATTTTCCAAGGATAAAATATTTGATCTTAGGTTTTAATAATTTTCCTCGAGGATCAAGGTGATGTGCATGGACTCGGGCCATCACAAATTTCATACATAGGGAATCTTTGCCTTGAAAGTAGGATATTGTGATTATTTTAATATTTATAACATTGTGGATTCTTATTAAAGGATGTGTCATGATCATACATCCAACCAAGGTCTAATCACATATGATTTTCTATTAGGTTCATGCATCATGTGTAATGGCCTAAACCATCATAACAATCCTAATATAGGGAATATTTAGCCTACAATGATAAATCCTCACCAATTTGAGTATTATCACATAAGGGATAGTTGGTGGTGCATGTGCCATGGTATAGGGGTAAAATCCATTTTATTTATCATTAACATTTATCTTTTGGGTTTATGGACCATGTGTGGACCCTTAAGCCATTACACATTCCCTAAATAAAGAATATTTTTCTTACAAGTTTGATATGGTGTCCATTTCAAGGTTTGGTATACCAGCCATGGTTCTTTGGGATGAAGGCACGGTGTTATGGAAAAATATAAATCTTCAGCCATGACATATATCTTTAGGAATCATAAGCTATGCATGGGGCCTTAGGCCACCACACAAGCCCTACATATGGAATATTTGGCATGTAACCAAGATGCAAAGGACATTCAATATTTATGAAAACAATGAATGTTTTAGGGCTCAATCCATGGTTTAGGATCGAAATAAAGAGGATTAGAGCATAAAATTCTCATTTAGGGTTATTAGGTCATGCATACGGCCCCAAGACCTATATAAAAAAGTAGTTTTCCTAAAACTAGGTTGTGGTGTCCATTTCAAGATTGTAGTTTTTCTTGCAGAGTCTATTGCCATATCTCCAAGTCTTGTCCATATAATCCATTCTCCATATTATTGATTTGATACATGAAATTACACATAAAATGAGGGAAATATTACAAATATAACAAAATTTAATCTCACACACAGAGATACCAAACATATAATTAAGTATAAGTTTCACACACATAGGAATGCATAAAATATAAAATCATAAATCTATTTAATTCTATCACTCAGTCATTACAATAAAGGCGTCTAGCTGCCCCAATATTTCCTCAATTGGTCGCCCTTCCATTCACAATAGAATTACAATTTATAAAAATATACATCATAGTGGATCATTTGATATCCATAATTCTCTCCATATACCTCTTAACGCTTCTCTGTGATCCCTTGAGGATATCAACAATTTGTCAACAAGGTAGATTACATGGCACTTCAAATGTCCAAACATAGACTTCTTTAAGTTCGAATTACAAACATAGCATGCCAAAATGGTCTGGCATGATCTTATTTTACCGACTTTCCTGAATTATCATGCATTTAGCTAACTCTCTCTGCTTGTAGGCTTACAATCAAATCATTTCTTAAGCCTAAAGTTCATTTACAGAAAACCATACAGACTTGCAGTCGGTCTCTGAATAAGAGAAATTGTCTCTAAAAGTAATAATACTAACCTATCTTATCTATAAATCTTCAAATTGATTACTATATACATGGGACCTCTTTCCAGATTTCTCTTCACTCCTTTGAGTAATTCCTCAAACTTAGGAATTAGTTACATGAATCATCCTTGCCATCGTGTCTATGTCTTATCTAGAAGATCTGGGCATGATTGAGGGAACACATCAGCACATCGACCATTTGTTCCTCCAAACCCATGTGCCTGTATTCCATCATGATATATTTATGTATGAGAATCGTGGAGGAACCGAACTTTTGGAACAAGAACATGAACTAAACTGCAGAAACAGGAACCGAACCGCTGCAAAAGGAACCGAACTGCTGGAACAAGAACCCTCTTTGGTAAAAACATTTGACCGAATAGGTTAATATAAAATATTGTAGATTGATGCTCCTACATAAGACTCCCAAAGTAGAAAGAAAACATGACCACCTGGTCATGTGTCTCCATTCTCTATCTTCCTGGATCCTAGACTTTGTACTGTAGTGATAATTTTTCTTCATTTAGTTGTTGTTCATGTACTCTACTATCTTTCCTTGCTGCTCCTGGTTTCCATATCTTATTTTGTAAGGCTCCATTTATTTTTCCTTTAAAATTTGTTACAGTTCAGACTTTCATACAACTGATTGTTTCTCTTCTCTTCATGTAGCTCCTTTCCTTATGTTTCTTCCTCATAAGCTTCATCAATTTTTCTATTTCTCTATCCAAACAATTTTCATTCTCATTACTTTTCCACTACACTTTTGTTTCACTCCCAGGGATATAAACACATTGATAACGTTTCACACTTTAACCTTCAAGAGGTTGGTTTCTCTCTCCACTTTTATTTTCTTCTACCACCCATACATCCTTAATGTCATTGAATACATCTCCCTTTGTAATATTCATTTGTTGCTTCATATCTTCAAATTTACTCCTAAGAAGTAAATTACCTTTAAGCTCACTAATTGCAGTAAAAAACTCACCCTTCACTTCTCATATGCTAGCCAAGTCATTAAGAAATTGGAAACTAACATATATCTCTATCTCATTCAAAGCTTGAGACACTTCTTCATCATGGTCTACAATCACATCCTCGTACTCATATTCCTCTAGAAAATAGTCCATCAACTCCTCTTATACTTGATAATCTTCAAGTACTTCATCACAATGTTGCTCATCATCTTTGACATGTCTTTCTTCTTCCTTGAAAACCTTAAATAGTTTCCATTCATCTCCTCGAATAAGTTTGGTAGTCAAATCAGCTCTATTCAGTTCTAAAACCGAATTTTCTTCAGTATGATTCATATCTGCCCCACCTTCCTCTTCATTACTATTCTTCTCTGTATCATTGTTACGTGACACTTCCATCTTGCCTTCTGGGCTGACTGAATATTTCTCATTCACATCTATACCTATGAATTCTTCAAGAAGTCTCATTTCTTCAGCAAAATTACTAAAAATTAAAATCATTTACCTAAGGTCTCAATCCATGGCTTGAATCAGACTCCCTTAACATATTTTCTAACAATAAAATATCTCTGTCATCTTCCTCAAGCATTACATTTGTATGCTTGATATATTCCTTCTCTTCTGCTTGCTTTTGGATACCAATATAAGCAAAACTCCCGCTGCTCACAACTCTAGCAATATGCTGAAGAGAAATACCTTCCTTCACTTGTGTATGAGCTTCCTCATGAGACCTAAACGTCTCATCCTTATTCTTTAAAATAGAATTCAGATTCTATCTCTCTTCTTCCTCTTCTATGACAATACCCAAATATTTTCTATCATCATGTATTACACCTGTAAACATACACAAATTTTTAATTTCAAAATCATAAGGCTCAGTAGCCTCAATTTATGTTTCAAACATCATTGCTCCATCTTCAATTTCACAAGGAACTTGTTCTTCTCCAACAACTTTATTTTGATGTAGATCAACTCCTTTGAGGTTCTCCAACCTCAATTGAGCATCCATTCTGTACTCAATCTTCCTAATCTCCTCTATTAACATAGTATTCATCTTACGCTCATTCTTCTCTTATAGACTATGCCATTTCACCTTATTTCTCATCATATAAACATACCTTTGGTATTATTTATTCCTTTGGAACAACTCCATCAACAAACTAAGATGGATTCTTATATTATCCTTTTCTCTGTCATACTCTTCATCATTCATCTTCCTTCCCATGACATTTTCTTTGGCATCTTCCTTATCTCTTTTTCTTCTATGGCTTTTCTCTGAACCTCTGATATGACTACCAATATTCATATTCTTCTCCATATACATGCATTTCCGCATACTTACTATGAGCCACACTAAGCTTCTACAATAGCAGTTCCCTTTCACCCTGCTACAACTACCTCACCAAGATTCTCTTCGGTACTTGTTCTTTTGGAAATAATCGTTCTCTATCTGGAACCTTCTGAGCTTTCTTCTCTACTCCTTATAGGCTTCTACACTCAACTCATATTCCCTTGAGAACACTCAATCGTTCTCTTCTATTTCAATCCTCAGCTGGAACAATCAGGTTCTTTCACACCGTTCTTTCTCAAGAAGTCTTTTTCAACTTCTATCATCACCACTTCAAAGATGTGATATACTTGCTGAGATACTCTTCGACGGATACTACCTACACTTCAAAAATGTTTTAAACAAAGACCATTATCATATCATATCTTAACAGACCTGCTCTTGGCTATTAATATTTCAAAAGCTTGCTGCTACGAAACTTTCATGGCGACTCTAAATGCTTCTACTCAGCTTTCGTCTCTGGTTGATCAAACCTCTTTCCCTGGCATATAACTACTTCTCCTAAAGTATCTTTCCTTATTTCAAGAAATTCTTTGTCCTCCTCAAGCTCTAAGCTTCTTATTATCCTGCATATATAGTCTTTTAATTCATAAAACCTCCTCTACAGACCTCCCATGTGTCTTCTCTCTCTAAAAAACCATTCCCACTCTGATACCAAATGATGGAAGGGCCATACCCTTGCCATTATCCAAAGATGTTTTAAGCTCTTGCCTCCTTATCTTGTCAACATGTTCTATTATATAACTCAATTTCAAATTCTTAACCCAATTCGACTCCTCTGTTTATAACATAAATTCCTTTTTAAATGTCTCATTTGCTAACAATTACATGTACATAATCCTTCTCTTATAGTTTACTGGGAATTTCCTCGAATCCTCTCTAGGATTTATCCCTTTGACTGATATATTTCTCCTGATCCATCATCTTTTCTTAATACACACGTAGATTTTGGGATTTCCTCCACTCTCAAAATATGTGAATTTGACATCAACTCTCAACATCCACTCTATGACTTCATCTTGCTTTAGATTTTTGTGATCCCTCGCCTTCTTCCTTTCCTGGACTGCTGCTATACAACTTCGGTCTTTTCCTCTTTAAAGATTACGCCTTTGATTTTTTGGTGTTGTCTTTGTTACTGACTGGATTTTTGCAAGACAAATTAGATCCTCTTGAGATAAATGCATTATTGCAGAGTTTATTCGTCATATATCCAAGTCTTGTCCATATTATCCATTCTCGGTCTTTTTGATTTAATACATGCACATACAATGAGCGAAATATCATAGATATAATCAAATCTCACACGGAGAGATACCAAACATATAATTAAGTATAAGTTTCACACACATGGGAATGCATAAAATATAAAATCATAAATCTATTCAATTCTATCACTCAGTCATTACAATCAAGGCATTTGGCTGGCCCAATTCTTTCTCAATTGGTCTCCCTTCCATTCACAATAGAATTACAATTTATAAAAATATACATCATAGTGGATAATTTGAGAGCCATCATTCTCTCCATATACCTCTTAACGCTTCTCTACAATCCCTTGAGGATCTCAACAATTGTCAACAAGGAAGATTACGTGGCACTTCAAAAGTCTGAACGTGGACTTCTTTAAGTTCGAATTACAAACATAGCAGGCCACAATGGTCTGGCATGATATTCTTTTGCCGACTTGCCTAAATTATCATGCATTTGGCTAACTCTCTCTGCCCATAGGCTTACAATCAAATCCTTTCTTAAGCCTAAATCTCAGTTACAGAAAACCCTACAGACGTGCAGTCGGTCTCTGAATAAGAGCAACTGTCTCTAAAAATAAGAATACTAACCTATATTATCTATAACTCTTCAAATTGATTACTATATACAAGGGATATATTTCCATATTTCTCTTTGCTCCTTCTAGTCATTCCTCAAACTTAGGAATTAGTTACATGAATCATCCTTGTCATCGTGTCTATGGCTTATCTAGAAGATCTGGGTGTGATTGAGGGAACACATCAGCACTCGACTCTTTGTTCCTCCAAACCCATGCGTCTGTTTTCCATCATGTCAAATTGATGTATGAGAATCATGGAGGTGAAAACTGGGATTGAACTGTTGGAACACGAACATGAACTAAACTGTGGAAATAAGAACTGAACCGCTGGAACAGGAACCGAACTATTGGAACATGAACCCTCTTTGGTAAATACATTTAATCGGCTAGGTCAATATAAATCATTGTAGTTTGATGCACCTACATCAATGATAATAATAATATAAATAAACAATTGTAATGAGAACTATGTGTCTTCATTTTTCTTAAGCCTTCATTTTTCTTAAGCATTGTATGAACTTTCTTGTAACAACTTTCATCAAATGTGAGTCATGCGGCTTAGTATAATAATTTAATAAAATTGCCAATGTAGTGGTGGTGAATAAAATCTAGACTCTAACTTAGTGAAATAAATACCTTAACATAATCTATTTTGAACTTACCAAAAATAAACTTTGAGTGAGTCATATAACAATAAAATAATAAAATATATCATGTTTCTTTCTTGGGCCGTGTAACAACTTTCATCAAATGTCAGTAATACGGCTTGATAAATTACTTTAATAAAACTACCATTGTAGTGGTAGCGACTAAAATTTAGATTCTAACCTGGCAAAAGAAAAACCTCAACATAATCTATTTTTAACTTCCCAAAACTAAACTTTGAGTAAGCCATATAACAATAATATAATAAAATAGTTTATGTTTGATGTTTTCAAATAATTTTTGCAAGTTTCTTCTTCTTTCCAAGTAAAATGAATGGATGTAAATGAACTAGGCTTTCTCTAATTATTGAAATAAAATCCTAAATTAAATTTCTCTTGGAGGAGGTTATTTATAAAATAATGGGCTTGCATTGTTACATTTATACATTTAATAGCATCTAAATCAAAATTATTTCTTTTTTTCTTCATTTACATGGTGAAAAGTGAGATGTATTGTTTAAACAATTTCAATTAGATAGAAGTATGAATAGAATGATGGAATGGAGTAGAGAGTTTATTAAAAAATATATATGTGAAAAATGATACCAATTTTACATAAAAAGAATTTGATTTAGTATATAGTGTAAAACACATAAATGTAAGCATTATTAATTGATGTTTAGGAATTTTTAACATGTCAAGTACACAAGTGAAACATCATAAAATTGTTGGTGTAATGACCAAAAATATTTCTCCAAACAGTTGGATGACAAGAAGAAAACATGTGATAGTGGGGTAATTGAAATTTTAAAACTTACTAATATTCATTGTAAGGGTGATGGAGATATGATCACTTATGATTTGAGATATATCTTTATTTGGAAGATACACCCATATAGACTTGAAAATATTCAAAGTGGTTCTCATTAAGGCCAGGTGGTACAAGTTGTTGCTTCAAAATGATGAAAGAATTATTATTAATCATGATAATGGATTTAACATGATTAATACTACTAGATATATGTCGAATATAGAGCCGTGTGTCCTTTCAAGTCAATGTGAATAGGCATTTTATTAGCAGGTGTTTGGTAAAGCATATTGGACATTTATTGTTAAATTTAGTCCAAGAGGAAGGATTTTAAAGTATGTACCAAAATAATATGGTCATGAATAATACCAAAATAAGATCAAAGGAAGTGTCAAGCCACATATGTCCACTAAACAATCTAAGATGGACATGTAATAAAACTTATTTAAAATGAATATTTTGGCATTTTGAACTATTATTTAATTCTACAATTCTGTTTGTCTATTGTAGGTTAGCCCTAGTTGTACAGTTATATTTGTTGGCTTATTATCTTATATTACCTCATGAAGAGTGAAAATTCCAACAGTGTGATTTGAACCTTAGTTGGGAGGATAAAAACTTTGCTTCTCTATCTCTCAAATTAGAGCTAATTAACTTGATTACACCTACTTACTCCCATTTGACCCCCAATTAACCAAAGAACACTTAATTACTATCTAGTTACCTGTAATTACCCATAAATAACCCTTAATTGACACCAATTTCTTACACTTACACTTACCACTAATTACCATAAAGTATCCATAATAATCCCTCAATTACCCCCTAATTACCTCATACTAGTTTGTCAACTAGATCCACTATTCACAAGCTAATTCAACTAATTCATACACATTTTCCAAAAAGAGCTGCAATAGTTCTTAAAAAGAAAAACACAAATATTTGTGAAGCCATCGTGAATGGATTTCTATTCATATTTTTCACAATAACTTCCGTTTAATTTCTATGCCAATTCATCCTAGCTCCTCATCATTGTCATCAATCATAGCAATGTAAACAAAATGTAGACATGATTTTAAATACCAAATTCTATAATACATTCATCATTAAAGGATATGTCAATCCCGCAATGAAATTATTACCAAGTTCCTTGATGATAAAACTAAAGAGAATTAATAAACACCACACAATCATAAGAGAAATTTTTCCTTTGGAAAACCTTCTAGTTGAAAATCCACACACTTGAAATAAAGGCCATTGTATTCTTGATCGACTAAAAATGTTGTTACAATATAGTTTTAGAGTTGTGTTTAACAAGACTAATGAGTGGTAAGCTCATTTTATTGGCCTACACTATACACTCAATATTGCACCAACCACCTAGGCCTCATGTTGGCCAATAAAGGCATGGATGGCTACTGCAATCTCAAAGAGCATGATTTAAGCCAAGAAGAATGATCTAAGTGCTCATTACTCCTATTTAGAATATATCTACAAATGTATTGCAAACATTGTTAGTTGTTGAGAATTACATTCACCTTTCTTTGGAGTGTGGGGGTGTTCTCCCAAAAGGATTTACCCAAGATATTTTTGTCTTATTATTCTGAGTTGTTTGAGTTGGTTATCATTTCTCCTTGGTTTTAACATGTGGTCAGAGTCTAGAATGCATAGACTTTCACTATACTAAATTCTCAGACTCTCTAGTGATAATGACTTAAATGTTTTCTAAATATTAGATTACAGCTTAGTAGTGAGGTAGAGAAATTAAATCAATGGTTCATATTCATATGAACCATGGTGAATAGCAACTAGAAATGCATCACAAAGAATGACATGGAGCATAGGTAGAAACACATTAAGGCAGGAGTATTTACTGAATGATCATGGATATATGAACCATAGTGAATAGCAGTTAGAAATGCTTCTCAAAGATTGACATGGAGCATAGGTAGAAGGGAATTAAGGAAGAAGTATTGACCAATTGATTTATTGATTTTATTTGGAGTAGGAGGATGAATCTGAATAAGGTTCATAACATTGTGTGCTCTGGTATACAATTGGAAATAATTTTATGGATTTATATTCCATCACATATAAGTAGGCATATGGTTGTAATACATATTTATGCATAACGCATTAGCTTGATAATTCATGAATGCAAAGTATAGAGATAGAACTAGGTGATGGCAGGGTCAGGGGAGGGGGCATGTTTTCTAATAAGTAAATAAATTTTGAAAAGGGTTAACCTTGACTTGGTCAAAGAATAATTACGATAGTCATGATACAATTAATAATAATTTCATCATTTATGATTTATGAGCCCATGGTATTAGATAAACCATGGTATTTTCCATATTACATACGATGAAACATATTTAATAACTCCAAATTTTTCTCCAATGAAATAAAATTGGAGACAATTCCATCGCAGTGTTTCAAAACCTCATCAAATTAAAAAAAATGGATCCAACTCCTTCCTCAGCATTTGGCGCTTATTAGCATCACCTTGTTCAATTTTTAAGCTTACATAACAATCAACCATACTTCATATTCAAGTCTCCATAATCATCAACGATATACCATAACTCAATCATGAAATATCGTTGTGTGTTTGTGATGTACCATCCCTAAAAACAATACAAACAATTGTACTATGATTTGCCTCTACATAAATTTTGGAAATTTTAGCATCTGTCAATCTCAAGTCTCCTATGTCAGGTTTTTCTCTATTATACTCAATTATGAATGTTGATTCAATTTCATTTTAGTTTTTTTCTTATGGTTTTTCATGGACTGCATTATTTCTTCTCAAATAATTTTTTGGGATTTATTTGACTGAGTACATGAAAGTACTCTAATGCATGAAATGATAGAGGAAAGTGTTTTGTTAATCAATGCTTGTTCCAAAACAAAGTATTTAAACAACACTCGCTTGATAATATGGTAAAGCAAAAGGTATTTAAACAAGACTCGCTTGATAATCTGGGAAAACTGAAAATCAAAGCGAGAAAGGATTTGAGCTTGTCGCGCTTAATATCAACATATCATCATCTTCTACACTTTCAGGTTGTAATCTCCCTTTGAATTTCCAGAATTTCCATAGAGAATAGTTTGGGATCTGTAAATTGGCTGGTTGGAGAAGATTAGGGTTCAAAGGACACAGGACTACACAACGAGATGACTGGCCTCTGTGCCATTCATTTGAACATAGGGAGCCCTTCTTTTGGATCCCTCGATGGTTCTATATTTCTTAAAACCAATATCCTAGGAATCGAAAGTTCAAATTATTGCAGGGGGTTACTCAAATTCAATGGTTGGATTTTTTTAGTAGGAGGGTGAATTAGGTTGAAGTCATTGATGGTGCAACTAGACTATTCGACAAAAGGTGGGTCCTATCCCCAAAGGTTGTGGTCTATAGAGGTATTCTTGTTCTCTTGGTTTATGTTTACAGTCTGTGTCCTTGCTTTATTTGTAAGGTGCTAGAGAAACACAAGCAAGGCATATGTGAGGATTTGTTGTGTGTATAGGAGGATTGGATTTTGGTTTATTTCATGTGTTATTGTGAGTAGACTAGGGGGTGATTTTTTTAATTCCTGGTGTTTTGATTGGGTCAAGCCCGCATGGTGTTATAGTGAGCACCGAGGCATTCTTTGCAAAGTTAAGGCCTTTGTCTCTCTTATAAGGTGGCAAAGAAAAACAAACAAGGGGCCATAGTGTGGACTTAGGAAGTATGAGAAAAGACTTACCCATATGGTGGACTTGCATAGACTGAGAGGAGAGCTCTTCATTTATCATCAAAATTTGTCCATTTTCTTCTTTTAGCTTGGATTGTCTCCGTCTGGTGTTGTAGGGAGTATCAGGGCTATCTGTGAGTTGTTGGGACTCTCCGTAAAGAGGAAGTTTGGGCAAGGTATCCCCAAGCTGGTGGCAAGTTGCCTCATGATGTTTACTCATCCCAATTTAGTTTTTTTTGGGTAGCAAGGGCTCATCAAGTTTACCTCTTCAAGCTTGGGCAGGTTACTAGCCTGGGGCCCGACAATTTCAGTGGGTATGTTTAGAGAATTCTCAGTGGGCGTGATCTTTGTGTTAGGGTGTAGGATTGGTGTAGTTTGTTTTATGCAGTGATTCTTTATCAACGTGGCAGACCGTGTAGAGGTGGAGGCCACATGGGGTAGTAGGGTGCGAGGGCAGAAAGTGATGGAGACTAGAGCGATGATGAGCACAATAGTATGGAGGTGGAGGGCGAAATTTCTCAGAGCCCAAGATGCTCCTCAAGCCATGTCTTTCAACCTCCCTCCTTGGACACGATTTTTTGATCATTTATGAGGAATTCAAACCAACTTGGATATCCTCCGTGAGCATAGATATGAGGATCATAACGAACTTGTGGCATACATTAACGACATATATTATAACTAAAATAAGACACTGTAGCAATTTTCCTCATTGCACCGTAATCAACGCTGGAAAAATGACAGATTGAATGAGATTGAGGTGCAACTGGAGCATATAGACTTCAATGTCCATGAAGGCCACTACCCAATGGCTGCTCTAGCTAGTCAACCTTTTCACCCTCCTCCATGACATGAGATATATTGGTTGCTTGTTATTTTGGTTAGTTTTTTGGAATGTATGTATTTTTTCCCTTGGTAAGCAGGAAATGAATGGAAAAATATGTTTCACTATTGTCCAACTCTCCTTGCTAACAAATCCAGTCAAAATGAAGCAAGGAGAGTCATAGACCAATACTATGTTATTTGCATCTTTTTGTTCCCTAACACAACCAAAAAAAATCAAAATCAAAATATATATCTATAATAAAAAATAAATAATAATATCCAAATATTTTAAATAAACAATTCAAATAAAAATTCTCTTCCTTTTTCTTAAGCCTTGTAACAACTTTCATCAAATGTCAATATGCCGCTTAACAAATTAATTTAATAAATTTCCCAATGAAGTGGTGGCTAATAAAATCTAGATTCTAACCTAGCAAAAGAAATATCTCGACATAATCTATTTTGACCTTTCCATAATCTATTTTGACCTTTCCAAAAATAAAAAAATAAACTTGAAGTCATATAACATAAAATAATGAAATAGATTATATTTATTTCTTAAGTTCTGTAACAACTTTCATCAAATGTTAGTAATGCATGTTAGTAAATCATTTAATAAAATTCCCAATATAATGGCGGCTACTAAAATCTAGATTCTAACTTAACTAAAAAAAATATCTCGACATAATCTATTTTGAACTTCCCAAAAATAATCTTTGAATAAGTCATATAACAATAAAACAATGAAATAGTTTATCTATGATGTTTTGAAGTAATTTTCGCAATTTTAAAATCTCTTCTCCTTTCCAAGTAAAATGAACGGATGTAAACGAATTAGACTTTCTTTGATTATTGAAATAAAATCTTAAATTAAATTTCTTTTGGAGGTTGGAGGAGGTTATTTATAACATAATGGGTATTTATTGTTATATTTATACATATGTTATTAAATTTAATAGTATCTAAGTTAAAAAAAAATTCTTCATTTACATGGTGAAAATTGGGATGTATTGTTTTGATATAGTGTGAACAATTTCAATTAGATAGAAGTATCAATAAAATGATGGAATAGAGTAGAGAGTTGAATAATATATTTTTATTGGTAAGATACATTCATATAGACTTGAAAATCTTCAAAACGGTTCTCATTAAGGTCAGGTCAAGTGGTACAAATTGTTGTTACAAGGTGATGAAGGCATTGTTATTGATCATGATAATGAATTTAACACAAATAAGACATTTTATTAATAGGTGTTAGATAAAGCATATTGGGCAATTATTGTTAAATTTAATCCAAGAGGAAAGATTGTAAAGTATGTGCCAACAAAATATGGTCATGAAGAATATCAAAAATATGAACAAAAGAAGTGTCAAGCCACATATGTCCACTAAACAATATAAGATGGGTATGTAGTAAAACTTATTTAAAGTGAATATTTTGGCATTTTGAACTATTATTTAATTCTACAATTCCATTTTTCTATTGTAGGTGTTAGCTCCCCGTGATTTGCAAGAATGGCAAGAACAACTCTGCAGGGAACCACATCAAACCACTTTGGAGTCCAAGGACCTAGTTTTCCTAGACTTAGAGAGGGCTCTCTCTATGTATGTGTTTGTAAGTGATATATCTTTGTGCTTTTGTTTTCTGATTTTATGCTAGTTATGAAGTTCTTAGGACTATTTTTTTTGTTTGATTGGATTGGTTGATAGATTAATTGATGGTGTGACTAAGTGATAGAGTGTTTTAGCTGAATAGATAGACTGTGGGAAACATTAATCTATTGGGCTATGGAGTCATAAAAGGATTTAATTGTTCATCAAATCCGCAAGGTTTTTCATAGGGAAAGCTAACTATATCAATTGAATCTCTTAGATTAGATGAAATATGAAATGACAGTAAGTTGTGAAATCAGTAAAAATAAAGGAAAATTAAGAATCCTTTAACTCTACTTCAACAAGAAATGCCTTTTAGGTAACTGTTTGAGGCAAACCAAAGCATAGGGCATACCATATACTTCTTTGGCCAGACTTTAATAAGAAAACCCTTAAGACAACAATACAACAATCCTAGAATTACTTTCAGACAAAGAAAACATTTAAGATAACAATGAGTGCAACTAAAGAGCACGATACACCTATCTTCTTTAATCAAACACCCTAAAAGGATCTTCAAACCAACAGTTTGAGACAAACCAAAGGACTGGGAATACCATAGACTTCTTTGGTTGGAATCTGCTAAGTATACTTCAAAGAAAGGCCTTTAAAACAATATTTCAAGCCACACCAAAGGACAGGGCATACCATAGAATTCTTTGGCTTGACCCTACTGAATCATTTCCAAGACAACAAGCTAGGTGGAACCAGAGAGCAATTAAGAATTCTCTAATCAGACCTTGTAGAAGAAAACATTAAGATAAATAAAGCAGTCAGAATTGGGGTGCCAAGAGAGCATATCCTAATCTAAAATTTCTGTTCTTTTATCAGAGAAATAATTGACAAAATGGAAAACAGAAGGAAAACATTGACAAATAAGGATAACATCACCACTAACATAGCTCAAGAATCCCGTG
Organism: Pinus albicaulis; assembly: GCA_034641835.2. NCBI lineage: Eukaryota > Viridiplantae > Streptophyta > Pinopsida > Pinales > Pinaceae > Pinus > Pinus albicaulis. Next base: position 245,388,857 of record CM076570.1, read on the forward strand.
AACGTGCTTGTATTACTAATGTTAAAAATAGTTACAATACTCCAGTACAATGATCTCTGCAATTGAGAGTTTTATCAAATCCGGCCTAGCAATCAATCCTCTAATCAATAGCCAACCAGCTAGCCAAAACAACCAACCAACCAACACTAAAAATGAATCATACATGAAGTATTTATCTGCAAAATGAAGAGGTGATCCTAAGCTAGGTTTTTAGATGTTATTTATTACAAAGTTAATGCATTTTTTACCTTTGATACCATGCAAGGCCCAAGGCAAAATATCTGGGACTGGCTTACTGTGATAATAACTCCCAACTTAACTATTTGAGCTAACTTTTGGAAATAATTGAATTTTAAGGCTTCTCAATAACTTTTATAATAACTGATGAGTAGCTAAAAATATCTCTGACTGTTTGTAATAACTGTTGATGTCTTTATTCGAAATGAAACAGGTTGTAGGTGTCAATATGTGTCCCTGAAGAAGTAAATGTTATTTTTTTGAGTCATTCGAATCTTCCTCTGTGTTCAATCTTTGCTTGTTTTATCCTTAAACTCTGTTTAGGCCTTTAAAATTGGATTTATCCTTTTAACTCTCCTAATTTGCTTTATCTCTGATTAATTTGTTTTATTCTTTTACGTTCATCTCTGTCTTTTAATTTGACCTTGACCTTCCTTTGTTTGTGCCTTTAACTCTTATTAACCCTTGTAATCCTTGGATAATCCTTCATTGTCATGGGCCTTTACTGTTTCTTCTTTTCACTGTATCTTTGTCTGCAATTTGCTACGTAGTGGAGCATCTTCTGTTGTTCTGGGTTGTTTAAATGACCATTCATGGTCATGATCCATTAGTATTTACATTTGACTCGGCGCTCTTGGTCCTTTTGATGGAAAAAATAGCTGGATCGTCACTTAGGGAGTTTATTTTAATGCTTTCGGACCCTTGGAATGCCAATTACGCATTTATGCCATGATGCCTGCACAATACAATAAACTGTCAGTTTAAAATCTTGCATTTGAGGGGCTTTCTGCGTTTATTTGGTGTTTTTGGGAATTGGGAGCATTGCAGAGGTGGTAATGGTGGAGGAGGGCTTTATCACAAAGCCACAGGGCTTTGGAACATTTGAATGAGGTGACGGTTTTGATTTATGGTGCAAAGGAGGAAAGGCGGTTTTCGCATGGGATGAGGAGTTGTTAGTGGTATTGGAGGAGGGGGTGTGATTCCATAGGGGAGATGCTGTGTGGTGGATGGTACGGGCAATCAAACTGCTTATTTTTCAAGGTTTGGGGTTTTTTAAACCCTGCGTAGGAGTAGATGCGATATTGGATCAGGGCAATCAGACCTTGGGGGATATAGATCGACGGTGGTCAGGGTGAAAGGAGTGGCGGGTAAGTCAGATGGTGGGGCCTGGGCTAATTAAATAGCGGAGGAGCTTATTCTGAAGGTAGGGCCGAGGTTATATGATTGTGGAGTTAGGTGCATGCGGGTGGGGGCTTAATAAGAAAGAGCCCGAGGAAAAATATAGGAGCGGATGCTTTTATAAATGGGGGCGGAAGATAAGGTTCCATGAGGGTTTTTACCAACGTGCGAGGGCTAAAAAATTTTTAAAGAAGGGGCTTTAAAATTATAAAGGTCCGGGGTTAAATTTAATCAAAATCAAAGTTTTAATATAAAACAGGGGTCCCGAAGGTTTAATTTTATATTAAAACAATGTAAAAAGGAACTTTTTACATTGTTCTAGTGTGAATAAGGAAGAATGATATGGGGTTAATGGGGTTTTTGGAGATGAAAGTGGGGAAAATGAGGAAATGAGGCTTTTGGTAGGGAAAATGGTGAGGATGAGAGAATTAAGCCTAGATATGAGTTTTTAGAGTAGGAAGGTAATTTTGAGAAGGCATAATGAGGTATAGTGAAAAAGGTTTCGTGAAGATAATGAAGGAAGTGAGATTTCTGAAGATAGATGATAGTGAAGAAATGCTATCTTCAGTAGTTTGTAGAATATCCATAGTCACCTAGTGATAATGTGAATACAGGAGACTAACAGTGGCTCCAGCTGGGGAGGGCAGTTCCTTTAGGAAGTGTCTAGAACCTCAGAGTTCAAATCTCTGGAATTTGTAGGTCAATGCCTTGATTGTACTTGGCAGATTTCTCATTTTGTAATTTATGTTTTGCTGGTGTTCTTTGAAGATGTGACCTTTAAGATTTGAAATACATGCTTGCTTCAACTCAACTCTACCTAGCCATCATACTTTCCTAGCATTTTTCTTCATTTGGGTGCATTTAGAGTGGCAAACCCTTGACATCATTTTCCTTTTTGAAAGCACAAAACAATCTACTTCTACACTTATATCATCCAAAGGCTCAGATTACACTACAAGAAAAAAGGACATTGGTGAGGGTCATGCTTGTGACGGACCTTTAAGGTCTGTCACCAATGTCACATATGGTGACGGTCCTTAAAAAAGCGTCATTGTAAGTTTATATAGTGATGGTCCTTTAAGGTTCATCACCAAAGCCATTTTCAATGACACTTTTGGTGAGGGTCATTAAAGGCCCATCACTAATTCTCTCTTTGGTGACACTTATAGTGATGAAATTTTAATGACTCTCACCAATGCTCTTTTTGTTAATTTTGGTGACGGTCAAAAAATGTTCGTCATCATTGATCATTCCAATGAGTTTTTGATGACGCTATGTGCCTGTTAATATATTTTTTGTCAAAAGATAATGATTTAAGACTATCATAGTGGAATATTTTTTATAATATGTCCAAGGCCATAGTGGTTAGATTCGGTCAATTTTTTAAGAAGTAAATAATGTGTATCATTTCCCTCAAGTAATGACTAGTCGAATAGTGTTTTCCTATGAGTCAACACGTGATTCATATTTGTTAAGTTTATTATCTAGCAAATTCCCTTTAGATAAAGTTCCACTAGTGTGTGTAGGAAATATATTATTTAATACATAATCAAGCTCTGAGAATTCTATTAATGAGAAATACCTAACACTCCTCAACAATTTGGGCACACCTTAAATTAATGCTTTGGCACACACTAACATTTCTTAGCACCTCGCATGTCTTGGAACTTCTTCGTACGTAGAACATTTTGTCATGACACTGACGCCCAAGCACATGGTGGCATGCACTAGCACAACATGGAACTCTCCTAGCATGTGTTGGTATGCATGTAGTCCCTAGCATGCCCTAGAACACATTGGTTGAATGCAATGACATACATTAGCACTTGGCACACAATGCCACTTGGCATTTATTGGGACCTATTATTAGTGCGCCTAGCATGCCCCTTTTGAAAAGATAAAGTCTCGACTTATTAACCCTCTTATTGGTTCTTCCTTTTTTTTCCTTGACACATATTGACATACCCTAGCACCCTACACATCGTTAGCACCTGGAATGTATTGGGATATCTTGGCCATATTAATTGGCACAATATATAATTAGCACACCCTAGAACTCCCAAGAACACTTTGGGAATTCTTGACATGCCTTGATATTCCCTATCATGTCTTACCAATGCTTATCATACCTTGTCACTCCCTCCTTGGCATGAGAGCTAACACTCATTAATACTAGTCTCTTGCACACATTCCTCATATTCATTAACTTCCATGAATTTTTACCTAGTGCTCCCTTAATGTTTTGTCCTAGTACTCATTAATGCTCCCCAACATGCATTATCACTCTCTACCACACCTTAGCACTCTTCAACATGTCCTTCCACTTCATAACATGCATAACACTCCCTGACACATATTCACACTTGGCACGAGTTGGTGCTTGGAAAGTATTAGCATGTATGGAATACATTGAAATGCCTTGGTATGATTTGGCATGGTTTAATATTAAATTTATTTGAGATCAATTGTTGGAAAGTAGATGAGAAACAACAAAGGAAGACTTGGCACTTAGAATGCACTAAGACTTTCAACTTGGAACCTATTGCCGCCTAGTGTTGGTGTGCCTAGCATTCCCCTCTGAGAAAAGGTAAATTGATGACTTATTAACCATATTATGTGTTCACTTCCTTGTAGTTTAAAATTTTTCGCCCTTTTGTTGCCTTGAAAGTCCCTGACACGCATTGACACACCCTTGCACATCTTGGCATGCCTGATCACTTGACACATATTAGCATGTTTGACATGCCTTCGCACTATCTGGAAAATCTTACCATTCCCTAGCACACCTTGGCACTCATGTCCTCATAGGTAGCCCTTACATTTTTTCACGACTTGGGAACCCAATAAATTCCTTGGCTACTGCAGTTCATGTGACAATATTGGCCTGCTTCAACCGTAACAACTTTACCAATTGCGCCTACTACAAGTAGATTGTGCCTTGTTCACCTAAGAACTACCTATAACTCATCTTATGCCACTAATTCCAAGCTCAACTTGTCCCACTTAACTAGTTTCCAAGACAAGGATCACACGATCTAGCCATGGCCATAAAACAACTATGCAACATAGCTTACACATGCAATATTTCACATGTATGCTCAGTTCATATAAATAGTAGAACATTAACTGAGAGTTTACAAGAACCTCAAGATGCACAAGGCACACAAGATATAAGATGACACAAGCTAAGTGCCCCAAAAATTATACACAACAATGTACAATATGAAATTATCTAGAATAGTTTAAAACATGAGCAAGTAGCCAAAGTGTGCCACATCGCATATAAAAAAAATAGCTAAAGGCAAAACAATGTTGTGCCTAGCACAAGGTGATCTCCCTTTGTCTAAAACTAGTGCTATGTAGAGCCCTGTATAACAATTGTAGGCTTGCCTCCTATAAATCCTATTCTAAACTTATCCTAATACACTTCGTCCTTAGCAAACTTGAATTCACTCACACTCCCGGGCACACACTCTTATTCATTCCTTTCCTTGAATTTTGACCTAGTTATCACTTGATATGCCCCGACACTCCCTAACACTCTTCAACATGCATTGACATTGTACGACATGTGTTAGCATGCCTTTTAATTGTTTTTCATGCCTTGACCCTTCCTAGTTGTCATGCCCTCACAAATACCCTTACTTAATTTGCAACTTGGGAACCCAACCAAACCCTCACTTGACTATAAGAGCTTGACCAAGTTACGATTACTACAACTAGACTATGTTGTTGAATTTTGTATCTTGGGAGGTACTCCACAAGCCTATTGAGATGGGTTTGTGTAAGTTTGGTCACAAAATTATTTGTGGGAAAAGAAGCCAAGCAAAGGGATTTTGGACCCAAGATGGGGTTTAAAATTTAAAATAAAATTAAAAAGGAAAATTAATATTTCCTAAGGTCTAAGTGGATAAAACCCATAAGTTCTAGAGGGTTCCTAAGAGGTCTAGGAAAATCTATTTAGGGAGGCCTTAGGATGAAGGAAATAACATCAAGTGAGAAGGAGCTCATTTGATCAAGGCGGCGAAGAGAGATGTAGTCCTAAAGTAGGTCGAGTACGAGGGCCGAGTAAGGGTTGCTAAAGGGAGGTCATGATCATCCTCCAAGAGCAAGATCATCATGTAAGGGTTCAAAATAATGTTGCATACCTTAATGGTCGATTCGAGCTAGGAATTAGGATGGCATATTGTTGGTTCTCTTCTAGCATATCAAGGTTAACAGAGATTGCTCATGAGAATATCCGCATGTGATTTCAATGGTTTATTTGTGTGAAGGCCGCATCAAATTCTGAAATGTTAAAAATTGCAACAAGAAATAGTGAAATTGGAAACCAAAAAGTACAAAAAAAAAATGCAACCACATTGGTGAGGAATTTTGATGCACCAGGAGTGAGGAATGTGGGGCGTCTAATTTATTTTTCCATTAAATAAATTGTAATTTCATCTCATAACAACTTGTGAATTAGTTAACTCAATTAAATGAGTTAAAATAATTTTAACTAGTTTTAACTGAGTGATGAGCTAGTGAGAGGTCCACTGAATTAAATTAGATTTAATTCACAATCAGTGATCAATTAGATAATTAATAATTCGCTATTAATAGTTGCACGCATGTTAGTTTCAAGGAAGACCCAGCTGAGACATAGATTAAAGGGAACATAAATATCGATTGTATTTAGAGAAAATTTCCCATGTGCAATTATAAAGTCATTGGGATGCCATGATGGATTTTGAAATCAAGGAAGGCTGATTTTCCTAATTAATAGGGAGTTAACTCCCTAGGAATTGCATGAGAAAGGCAAGTTGAAGGTTGAGAATTGGCTAAGTACTAGACCGAGTTTGTCTAGATCAGCGGGAGACAATCGACAGAGCGTTGGAGAATCTCATGAGAGATTAAGCATTGTATTGTTTCATGATTCCTTGACTTAATACACAATAGAGATAGAGGGGTTTTGAGCAGTTGCTTTCCCCAGATACATATTGTGTTGTGTGATTAATATTTCTTTCTCTTACTTATATGTGATTATGCGATCATGTTTTTTTTCTGCAAATTGTAGGAAGGATTCATCATCTTGTTTTAGTACATTACAATATTAGATTGAATCTCGTTGGTTATATTTTCTACATGGTATCAGAGTAGGAATTTTTTGGGTGGCGAGTTTGCAGAGAATATCTGAATATTTTAGTGTAAAATTTTCAAAAAAAAAATCATATTTGGATTCCTTGCGAAAAACTAGCCAAATGGAAAAACAAAATTGGTCGAATCAGAGCTTTAATGAGGGAGTTGCCATCGATTTAACGGCAGGAAAATCACAATATGCATGAGTCAAGAACCTATATGCACTTGATGTAATAGATGCATGCAAATATTTGAGGAGAAAATTAGAGGTTAGGGACTTGGTGGTTGATAGGCACCACAAATTACCTATCAACATGGAGCCTCAGAAGTAGTCTCGGAAGGTTGTGGAGCAGCCAAAAGTGGAGAAGCAAAGAAGAGATTGAGTGGAAGCGTCCACTCAAGCTGAGACCTTGATGAGGGGGAAATTTTGATCCAGATGGGCAGAGGGAGCACATGAAGCCATACCTCTAGGTGAAAGGTGGTGTGATGTGTAGACATAATCCCAAGGTAATAAATTTGGGCAGGGTCCATTGAGATGGCGTGTCTCATGGATCGAACCTGGCTACGAGGAGCCCACAGTGCAGCAATAACAGGCAGGATTAGCTATATTGATGTATTCAGATGTTATCAAGACATATATCTGAGTGACATATGTGATATACTTGAGCGTAGATCAGAGTTGGAAATAGTTCAAAGGGCACGAATGTAGATGTCAGAAACAATGCAGAGAATCCAGTAGATAGGTGTAGTAGCTAGCAGTAGTCAAAAGACTCTGATGACAGATGAATTATACTGATTTAGTTGTTGAGAGGCTATTCAGTTTCATGATTTGCAAGTGCAAAAAACATTAAAGAAGTGTTGCATATAGAACATTCCAAAGGTACCGGATGGGGATAGATTGAATTCCTTTCTTGTTGAGAGGGAGTGTTGAAATTTGCAACCAGAAAAAATGAAATTAGCAACTAGAAAGGACAAAAAAAGATGCACCCACACTAGTGAGGAATTTTGATGCACTAGGAGTGAGGAATGTGAGGCGTCTAATTTATTTTTCCCTTAAATAAATTGTAATTTCATCTCATAACAACTTGTGGCAGTTAACTAATTCATGATGACTGAGTAGCTCAAGAAATTCGAGTTGAGGTGATCGTGGTGGATATTGGTAGCCACCTGCATAGTCCACTTGGGCCCTCATCATTGTCTCTTTTAGTTTTTCAGATTCCTTAATTATAGTTCAATTTACTATTTTTGTCATTTTTTTGGGTTGTGAACTTCTGGAGCCATTTTGAGGCCCCAAATGACATTTTTTGGGCATGATCTTTCTAACAAGGTATCATGTGTGTCAAACGAAGATCATATGATCAAGTTACGACCCCAGAAATTTGTCTGCCCAACTAACCCCAACGAGGCCCATAAACTCTTGGTGTTACATCTCCTCAGGTTAGGGTTTTGGGTGTTTAGGGTTTTCTCTTATTTTTCAATAATAAAAAGGCCTTTGAGCCTTATTGTAACACAGTTCAGAGGAACATAACTATCAATTGTATTTATAGAAAATTGCCCATGTGCAATTATAAATTCACTGGGATGCCATGATGGATTGCGCAGCCAAGGAAGGCTGATTTTCCTAATTAAAGGGGAGCTAATTCCATAGGAATTGTGTGAGCAAGGAAGGCTGAAGGAAGGTTGAGAAGTGGCTAAGTACTAGACCGATTTTGCCTAGATCAACAAGAGACAATTAGCAAAGTGCTGGAGAATCTCATGAGAGATTAAGCATTGTATTGTTCATGATTATTTGACTTAATACACAATAGAGATAGAGGGTTTTGAGTAGTTTCTTTCCCCAGATACATCTTGTGTTGTGCGATTTATAATTTCTTTCTCTTACTTAGATGTGATTGTGCGATCATGTTTTGTTTCCACAAATTGTAGGAAGGATTCAATATCTTGTTTTAGTACATTACAATATCATATTGAATCTCGTTAGTTATATTTTCTACATGAAATAGAAGAGAGGGTTGATACCATATTTCCTTATGGTGGTTAGTATGCCACAAGGTCTGTGATAAATACCAATATAAATGGAGGAGGGATTGCATTGTAATTTAGAGCCAGAACAGAAGTAGACACAGGTGTAATATTGACAGAGGTAACCCTAGTTTTAGGGTCAACATTGAGATATGAATTTCATGTCCAGATTTAGTGAAATAAATGCCCAAAATATATGGATCCATATGAGCTAGGTCGAGTCTCTTCTGGAGGCAAGCGTTGTGTTTTTTCTATGGGTGGATAGGGTTTTTTTTGCAACAATTACAAGTACATAAGTATAATTCCCTAGTTAGGACAATTTCCTAGCATGTTTAGTTCATAAGGTATACCCTTAAGATTGTGACAAATTTGCGTAGAAGAAGATGAGTTGTGACCCTTAAAGCGAGGTTTATTTCTACAATATATACCACAGATATGGAAGATTGTTTTCAAATTCATTATGTGTGGAGACAATAGATCCAAAGGAGGGTTGAGCCTAAGCAGCAAATTGAGCATGCAGAAGAAATGTGCCATATGAAGAATGGATTGACATGGAGAGGAGTTGATTTTGGTGGACTGTGCATAGAGTTTTAGAAAGATATCTGAAGCAACCTATAAAAAATTAGTCAATGGACTGTTAGTGGCTGATCTGTGACCCTAGTTCAGACATCTACAGATTGTTATAAGGATGTTAAGAGGAGTAGCTCAGATTTGTTCATATATTGGAAAACAAAGATCAAATTTTCGATAGACAAGAACAATGATTTTGAGAGGACTCAAACCATTGTTGCGTGGCAGATTTGAAGAGCCCTAGATGAAGACAATATTGTGGGCCCTAGATTAGTAAAAATAATTGACTGTGGTTGGGCAGATTGATGGTAGTCCAAGTACAGTTGGAGGGTTGTTAGGTGACTATTAAAGAAGAGCCCTAACTCTTATTCTTGTGAAGGACAACAATATTGGTAGAAGGGAAAGTGTATAGGGCCTAAGGATGTGCATACTTTGAAGGACTAAAGTAGCAGTCAAGTTGACCAGTCAACTAGCCCTAGTTCACTATATTTTAGAGGATTGATTTAGTGAGAAGAAGGGAAACCTCCATATCCCTAGACTTCTCATCTTGGAGTTGTAGTATGGAAAAAGTGGGCATACCAAAGAGTTGTTCACAAATGGAGTTGTGAACAACTTGTTATCACTCAAATTAGTAGTGAACCTAAAATGGGTTCCTAAGAGGGCAACTGCTAGGACAAGGGAAATGGTAGAGGCATAGCCCATTGTCACCACAACTAAGGCTCCTTTCTCTTCACGAAATTTCACTGATGGGAGGAGTCCTGATAGTTTATGAAGTCACTTGTAGAGTATAGGTCAATGAATAGGTGGGAAGTGACCCTAGAAACCCTTTCCCTAAGATAAAATAAAGAGTGGGACTTTCTTTCCTTTTAAGCAAGGGAATTGATCTTATATGGAGAGAGGAGGGGGATCAAAGGGTTGAGGGAGAATAATAAGACTTATGAAGGAATTTCTCAATCCATAAAATCCTTTGGGAACTTGGATTCCCAAATGGTCCTTGATGAAAGGCCTTTGACACCAAATGGGACCACATGGGGCCAAGTGGACCCAGTCTAGGTTTGGGGATGGAATTTAGCAACCAATGATGTTCTTATCGTGGAAAAGGTGAGGGGAAAGGATCAAGAAATATTTTTTACTTCAATAGGTCAAATTGATCCTACTAGGCTCTAGCCTTGGGAACACCTGGGAAAAACTTGATCCTAGAGCTAGGGCTTGAGGTATCCAGAGATTACACCATCAGAATTGGCCCAAATTCTTAGGAGAGTGAGGGGACCCACCAACGCAGTTGCCTCTAGGAGATATACGTTTTCCTCTTGCTAGATTCCTGGGAAATTGATGCCCTAGGTGACCTAATGGGGCTATACCTAGGGAATGTAAAAATGTCTTAATCTAAGAAACCCTATTGCAGTATCTCGATTTACTTCTCCTACTTGAATTAAGTTACAAGTTAATTTTGGAAATATTCAGTAAATTAGTGAAGTAAATACAACTAGTAGCCTACACATAAATATCAAATATTGAATAACATGCTCATAGACAAAGTGACACACAAATTTTCTAGAAAAATGTCCACAGAAAAAACCCAATGCAGGAAAATCGGTGCAACTAGCTCTAGAGGGTTTTAATTATTATGCAGAATCTAAGTACAACAATCTTGGACACCAAACCTAGTTCACCCGACAGAGAAATAAAAATGACAGTAATACTTCTATCCTCGGAGACGGAAAATATGGTTGATTCACACCCTCAAATGGGATTTACAGAAACCGAGCCTTTTTCTGGCCCACCGGAAACCCCAACATTGCTCTGAAGCCATTTGCGTAAGCTTGAATGGCCTGTATCAGCCTCGGCGCTGCTCAGGAAGGGCTTACTGACTAGGCCTGTGTTAGCTCTGTGTGGCTCCTAATGCCTTTGCGCTGCCCCTGCTAGCCTCTGGCTAGACTGCATAGCACCTAGCTATCTCTGTGCTGGTCTAGAATGTTGCTTCTCTGCCTTCGTTGTACTCTTGGCCTGGGATCAAACCATCCCCTTTCCAATACTTCCCCTCACTGCAACTGAAACACTTCTGAAATTCTTAGCAAAACATGCCCTAGAATCTCAGCTTAGCTTTAGTGCTTCGCCAATGTGTGCATTCTCCAACTGACCCCAAGCCCTTCTCTTATACTTTTCTTGTTGAAACATCAATATTCGTGATATAATCTCTAATCGACGACTAAGATTAGAAGCTACTTGATCCACGTCACTTAAGTCATTCTCATCACATGTTTAATTTAATTCACCTTAATCTTTTAATTTTCCTAAGTTAGACTTAGGGTCCTTAATTAAAAATATTAATTATTTGAATATCTCTTAAACCTAATGGAATTTCCCCAAACGCTTTCTGGGTCTTCGAGATCTCATGTACTCAAGATCCTCCACAAAATTTGGGAGCTAGAGCACATCCAATGCTATGCAAAAATCTCAACACTCCCTCTTAGGGAGGAATGTTATCTAGCAATACACTTCACCTCGAAGTACTACTCTGATCTCTGGCATCGGTCTCTGTGCTGATTATTGGCCTGCTGCCCTTCATCACTGCGTTTTTATTGCTCTCTGTACTGTTTCCCGTGACTCTGCCACCGTCACTGCTACATCCGTACTGAAGCTCCCTCTCAAATTGTTTCATCATGTTGCCAATTGTTGCACTGCATCTCAGTTACTGATAGTAAGCAGCTGAAGGACCCCTGCCCAATGAAAGAAAATATTTTTTTCTACATGCTCCCTCAATTTGTATGCCTCCATGACTACCAGGATTCTGGCCTTTTAGATAGAAAATTTAGAAAGGATGTCCAACCTATCCTGATCACGTAGTCCGTGCGACGCCATGTGCTCAGATATTTTTCAGAACATATCTTCCTCTCCCCGCTTCTCAATAGAAGCTTGAATCTAGGGTGCTTGGAAACAAAAGGCACCCTCTTCTCCCTTTAACAACTGATTTCCTCCTTGGAAATCTGCCAAACACAATGAATCAACTCTCTTCGATCACCCTACAATCGATCCTCATATTTCCTTTGGCAATGAAATCTGTTGAGTAGTTGTTCTCCTCCTGCTCTTTGTCAACTTAGCTTAGGCACGATTTTGCACCAACATAATCTCTACCTCACCAGCAACTGATGAAGATCTAAAGCTCTTCTTCTGGTCCACGGAAAATTTGAACATCACTCGATACTGGACTGCGTCACCCTGGCTGGCCTCTGTGTGAGCATATTGGCTCAGGGCATCCTCTACGCACGACTGTGAAGCACAGGCTACTCTTGCATCCCTCTGGAAGGTAATGTGTTGTGTTTACGTCACCCAGCTGGAACTGTGTCATCCCCTGCGTGGATCTTGTTGCCTCTACGTCCTTTTGGTGCTGCGCTTCCCTCTCTGGATTCTTTGTTGCTTCTGCTGCTCTCTGTAGCACCAATTTATTCAGTCGATTTGCTGGAGATCCATCTTGATCTACAATCGCTCTGATACCATGTGAAAAATTCTTAATCTAAGAAACCCTACTGCAATATCTTTATTTACCTCTCCTACTTGAATTAAGTCACAAGTTAATTTTTGAAATATTCAGTACATTAAAGAATTAAATACAAGTAGAAGCCTACACATATAGATCAAATATTGAATAAAATGCTCATAGAAAAAGTGACACACAGATTTTCTGGACAAACGTCCCCAGAAAAAACCCAAATGAAAGAAAACCGGTGTAGCTATTTCTGGAGGGTTTTCATTATTTTGCATAATCGAATTACAAAAATCCTGGACACCAAAACTGGTTCACCCGATAGAGAAATAAAAATTACATTAATACCTCTATCCTCAAAGACATAAAATATGGTTGATTCACACCCTCAAGCGATATTTACAGAACTCGAGCCATTTTTGGGCCTCTAGAAACCCCAACAGTGTTATGAAGGCCTCTACATCAACATTACTGGCCTGCGTTAGACTCTACGTTGCTCAGGAATGGCCCGTGTCACCCCGAAAGGGCTTACGCTACCCTTTCACTTCCCTAACTGGGCCTGCGTCATCCCTGCATGGCTCCTGCTACCTGGGCCCACGTCCAGTTGCAGTTATGCATGAGTTGTAATTAGTTAACTCAATTAGTTGAGTTAAAATCAGGTTAACTAGTTCTAACCGAGTGATGAGCTAGAGATAGGTATAGTGAATTAAATCTGATTTAATTTACAATGAGTGATCAATCAGTTAACTGATAATTCACTATAAATAGTTGTTGCATGTCAGTTCCGAGGAAGACCTAGTTGAGATAGAGGTTAAAGGGAAGATGACTATCAGTTGTATAATTGTAAAATTGTATAGGTCAATTATAGAGTCAGTTGGAGGCCTAGGAAGGATTGCACAATTATTCCAAGGGATTTTCTTATTCAATAGGGCCTTAATTCCTCAAGGAATGCGTGAGCAAGGCTGGTTGAGATGAGGAAGAGAATTGACTAAGTATCTGTTTGATTTTTCCTAGATCAGTGTGAGATAGTTGACAAAGTGCAGGATTTATCTTGTGAGAGAAAGAATTGCATTTTTTCATGATCCTTGACTTTATACAATATACAAATAGGGGGGTTTAGGCAACGTTCTTTCCTTATATACATCTTGTGTTATGCGGTTGATTTTTTATTTCTCTTACTTGTTTATGTGATCGTGCGATCGTGTTTTGTTTCTGCAAATTGTAGAAGGATTCAATATATTGTCTTAGTACATTATAAGATCAGATTGAATCTCATTGTTAGATTTTCTACATGGTATCAGAGTGCCGGGAATCACAATAAGAAGAGAAGAACACTTTTTTATTATTATCAAGTTTGAATTTGGAGATTTATTCTTCAGTATCCAACAACATATCAAGATGTATTTCAATGGATTGAGACTCAAATATCCAGTCGAGGGAAATTTGAATTATATTTCATGGAAGGACAGGATGGAGGCAGTGCTTGAGGAAAATGGACTAAAGGAATTCATTGATACTGATATTCCCTAGCCTGCAGTAGTAGATGCCCAACTTTATGAAGCATGGAAGAAGAATGTTGCAAAGGTGAGAAGGATCTTGTTAGAGGGAGTTCAAGACCATAGTGTCTCGAGCCTCCACGAGAAGGAAAATCCATATGCAATGTGGAAGGCCTTGACAGATTTGTATCAGAATAGCAGTGACCACAGGAAGATGGTGCTGAAAGACAATCTTAGGAAGATCAAAATGGAGAAGGGCGACACGATCCAAAAATACTTGACCAAGTTCACTCAATGTCGAGATGAGCTTGGAAGTGTTGGGATCTCTATTGCCTCAGTTGATTTGGTGAGCCTAAATATTCTAGGACTTCCAAAGACATTGCATAGATACCAGGACTTTGTTAATGGGAGGGAGAAGCTTCCAAATTGTGAGCGATTATGGTCTGATTTGGCACGAGAAGAAATTTGGCAGAGCACAATAGATGGATCATCATCAAAGAATGATGATGATTAGAACTATGCCTTGGCTAGAAAGGCGAAGAAAGGGAAAGGGAAGGTGTCCCATTCCAAATCCAAGACCGGAAATGCAAGCAAGAAGAGAGACTTGTCAAAGGTGAAATGTTTCAACTGTCATGATCATGGACACTATGCCACAAACTATCCAGAAAAGAAGAACAACAAGAAGGCATGCTAGCTAATGAATGGTGAGCAAAGGAGTTGCACTCATAAATGCATTGAGCATAGAAGCAATAGAAAAATTAGCTAAGAGGATTGATATGAATCCATGGCACTTTAAGGAATGCAAGAGAACTTTCCTTAACATTGTATTGTCATTCATCTAGTTTTGTAATTATAACACTAGGTTGTAAGCCCTAAAGAATGAAGGTGCATGGAATTTAGGAAGGATGTGTGTTGGAACCCAAGTAGATAGATAAAGAAATGTGCAATTGAGAGGGAAGGTCTAGAACCACTCCATCCCCATCCTCCAAATTATCAATATTCTTAGATAACGATGACTAAAATTGGTGTATAGGTGACTCGATTTATAAGGATAAAATTTATACATGAGGTTGGAAAACATTAAAAAATAATTGAATCAAGAGCGAAAGGGAAAAAATATCACGGGGGCACAAATATTAAGGGACTATGTCAGCCAAAGTCAAACCAATGGCCAAATGCTTTTTCCTTGATACCATCTCTTAAGAAAATGAAACTACATATAAACACATATGTCAAACGAAATACTCCAATACCTACCATAATTAGTTGCATGTTGTTCAAAATATTGAATGAAGGACATGCAGACTCTAATTTTGTTTCAAAGTGTCTCGCTTTTTGAGGAAATACATGAATGTTGAAGGTATATCATATGTGCTTCTTTTTTTGGGAAATAAAGCTAATTTATGGGATAATTGTACAAGATGAAATTCCAAAGATAAAAATTCACACTTGTGAAACCAATTTTTAAGGAGCACGATAATCAATGCATGTAGCATATTTTTAGAGAATCACATGGGCTAACGATTAGCTAGGTATGATACTGAACCTATATCATTCTAAACAAGGTATTAAGGATAAGAAAATATGAGTAATCAACCTAGCTATGGATTGGAGATAAAGCATTCCATGGGATTTAGGCTAAGTTTCTAAGGCTCGTCATCATAACTATATCTTTGATAGAAAGGTTTGGACCGGCCCACAACCAATAATCTAAACTTCCTTGAAGAGTTATAATAAACCCCTT
This sequence comes from Pinus albicaulis, assembly GCA_034641835.2. NCBI lineage: Eukaryota > Viridiplantae > Streptophyta > Pinopsida > Pinales > Pinaceae > Pinus > Pinus albicaulis. The sequence continues at coordinate 245,404,707 of CM076570.1, forward strand.
CATTCTGAGGAAGCATAAAATGTATTTTTCTAAAGGTTGAGTCATGTCTTAGATTCATATGTCCTAGAGGTTCCTACATGGTAAATAAGCTATGAATATATAAGAGGAATATTTAAAGCATGGAATGAGGTAAGTTGTGTGGAAGTCCTAGCTTTTACGCATAAAATTGATATTAAACTGAGTATAAAAGAGGCCTCTAATGAAGTGTGTACTGAAAATTGATTAATGGAAGGTGTTGGAGTTTCATTTGTAGCATAGATAGTTATCAACAATAAAATTATTTTACATTTAATAAAGATTCTATATTTTTACAACTTGGTTTGAACATAATTTGTAGTTTTCTTACACAAGTGGAATTTTATAGCATAAAAAATAAGTGTTTCATTAAAAATATTTCATCCCTCAAAATTAGGGTTTCCTCTCTCCTTTTCCTCAAAAAAATACAATCTCAAACCTTAATTCTAATAAAGACAAATAAATAGTGTGCATAATTCTTAGTCTCTAGCTTTCCCTTTCTCTCCCTCTCACTCCCTCCCTCCCTCCATTTCTTTCCTTCTACCTACCCCCCTCTCCATATCTCCCTCCATTTCTCCCTCTCTGTCCTCAATGGACAAACCAAAATCCAAACCCAAAGAATTGGATACCCAAATATTTATGGCTTTCCATCCAACTGATAAACCCCCCAACCTTCCATTAGCATCCAAGGAAATGAATATCCACCCATTTATCAGGGCTTCTAGACAGCTGCAAACACAAACACCATCTCCTGAAAATTGTCACCAACGACATGGAGGATGATTTGTAGAGAGGATTTGCACCATCTAGCTTTTCCTCGGCACCCAAAACCTCCAATCCAAAACCCTTTTCTAACCTAATATGTCCTTGCCTCTAGATGGATAGTCCTACGCATAAAAGAGAAGATTATAGTTTTTATCCAGGTGCCCATACCTATGGCCTTGCCTACAGCTAAAAGGTATTCCTTCATAACCCAATATTTGAATACACTCCACCCCAAACCCGATATCATTCTATAAGCCCTTCTCTGAGGTCTATATTAACCAAAATATGGGTGTATGTCTTAATCCCCATGTCTAAATCTGCAGATTCACGAGCTAGATAAGATCCTAATGAGTTACCTATATCTTCTAAAATTAGGGTGTCCCATTAGTTAGGAGTGAGACTGGGAAGATGAACCTAGATTGGGGCCATATCTAGTCTCTCTTAATTTTCATCGAAGAGGGGTATCTAGAAATTGAAAATGATAGGAGATGAATAAATTTTCTAAACCATTTTTTGTACCTTATGGGTGTTTGCTACATCTTTGAAGAAAAAATGAATCCAACCTCGGGCTAACAACGACACCTTTGGAGGAAATTTGACAATAGGTAATATTTCCTTGTTTGCCTACACGTTTAGGGTCGAGGACCTGAATTTACAAACCCTTACCCCACCAAGGATTTTTGGGAGATTTCCTCGGTATTTACAATGCTGATGTTGACTCCCAAAACTAGAGAAAGGAGGACTTTATTCTTCTTCTTGACACTACAATGTATTTTCCTCTTCCTTGATTTCATAGAATCCTTTTAAATCATAACTCCTTCTTATTCAGAAGAGTCTTTCTCCATGAGAACCATAAGGCCATTCATGATGTTAGTTTGAACTTCTTCCATCGCCGAGGCAAGACTCTCCTTCACTAGCTCGCCAAAGGAGGGCGAGGCTGATAGCACTTGATATGAAGGATATATGGGAAAAAAATCCGAAGAGCCTTCTAAGAGTGAAGAACCCCCGCTGTGTTCAAACAATTATGAAAACCCTAAGGAAGCATTACAGATTGTATGTGTTCCTCCAATATATGGGACAATAGGGAAACTAAACTTAGAGCCAACTACCCCAAGAAGAGTTCTCTAGCCCCTGATAAGCTTCCTTAGTCCTTGCACTAGCTAAAAATAAAGGACCCGAATAGTGCATGGATAGAGAAAGGGTTAGGGCCTTCGAACTGCTGCATAGTTTCCTATTGAATTCTTAGCTTTGTTTTCTAAAGATCTAGTAGGCCCAGAAATTGCGGTATGGTGACCTTCTAAATGGAATTTGAAATGTGAATGGACAAAATCCTTGGGACTAGACCAAGTTTGTTGAAAACACCCCTCCTCCAGTTCATAATCCACTAACTCCTCCTCCTCCATGTGGGTCCAATAGTAAGCAATCGAAATCTCATCTAAAAAGCATATTTGACTAGTAGTTGTGTGTCTTCAAAGGGTTTATTATGGCAACCATCTTTGTACAAAATATATATCATGTGGACAAAAAACTCATGGTTACCATTTAATCTTATTTTTCATTTTGACAAGCATATTATAACCTGACATTGTCTAGAACCTGTTCACTCTTTGTCAAACCTACAACCCTTTCTCCACTTGCAATTTTCCTGTGTGCCACTAGGGTTTCTCCAGTGTTGAATTCTTCTCTTATGGTAAAGATGTTGAAACGTTCTCTTTAACATTTTGAGTCCGTCAAAATAAAATAAAAATTAAAAACATAAAATTAATAATTAAACCAATCTATATCTATCTTAACTCTAGATCTACCAAAGACAGAGAAGGAGGAATTAAATCTCTCGAGGTGAAAACCTCTTTAGATTTAATATCTCCATAAAATTGATAGGTTCAAAGTTAATATTAAAAAAAAAAAAAACAGATTTGCAAACTCAACATAGCATCCACATTTATTTTGAAAAATATTAAAATATTTACCATATTTGAATAACTTTTAATAAATTAAAATTTTAAGAAATTAAAATATTTATTATATTGGAATAATTTTTTTTATATTATGATAAAAAAATTTGACCCTTTCTATTAAAATTCTTTGACTCATCAGAAAATACTTTTCCCACTCCATTTAAATTTCAAGAGGGTATTGTGATGAAGGAATGGCGGGCAGAAAAAACACAGATAACATTATGTTACCAAAACAGTAGAACAGAGCTAGAGCTACAAGAGGGGAGCCTTAACACCCTCTCATCAATACTAAGTGCATTGAAGAGTTTGACTCCAACAAATATGGCGAAGCGATTATTCAATTTCAAGGAGAAGAAGAAGGCCCATCCTCCTCCATCTGTTGAGAGGCCTATGAGAAGGTAAGATTTTAATAAATTGTTGTATGTATAATGTAGCTTTCGTGCCATGGAAATCATAAATCAGAGCATCATCTGTGCATTCTCACAAGATAGGGCAAACTCCACAAGGAATGTTCATAAATTTTGACGACTCCTAAATTTGAGCTTGGGAACCTCTATAGTAGCAAAGTCTCTGGTTCCGGTGCTTATCGCTTCTTCCACATCACCATTTTATTGAGCTCTTCAACCTTCAATTCCACCTTTGATATCCCTGATTTTCTCGCAAAATCAACAAAACTCTCAATAGTGGGTGCACCTCGCTGCAAGATGAACTGCAAACATTGTTGCTTAATAATGTTAGTGAACTACATATCAAAGTTTAGCCCTATGTACCATGCACGTCTAGTTATCTCCTTTGAAGGTGTCAATTACGCTAGCATATACACCTTATTTGCTTGGTTAGGAACACACTTCACCCATTTTATTAAGCCACGAGCTTCCATGTTTTTCAATGCTTTTTTAACCTATGGATACTCCAAATTTGTTTCTATTTTCATATATTTTGTCAATATACCCATATTTCCAGCATTTTTTATGACTTGATATATGAGCATATCATTAGATGAGAGGCCCTTAAACCTTACATATTCTTCTTTCGTCTATTACTTGTAAACTATGAAATCACTCTACTTGAAAACCTAGAGTTGATGATTTTGAATTAGGGCATTGAGTGCATGAGCTCTAACATCGAGATCAACATCTTTAAGATTTTCCTCCATGACTTTATCTAACAATCCATCAGAGAAAGTAGTGAAAAGATCCAATATTCTATTGATGGTAGTAGCCATTTGTGAAGGTGATACTGCCCTATCTAAGATCTTCAAAACTATAATGGGATTTGAATCCTAGAATAGTATGTGCATTTACAGTGTTTGATTATCCTGATTACTCCATTTGTAGTATGGGCTTCGAAACCTAGCCACAATATGTGCAATGCGTACCCTCAAGCAGAAAAAAAAAATGTATGTATATATGCTTTGCATTTTGAAAATTTGTGTGGGTATTACTATGTTTTGATCACTGAAAACAAAATTATGCACAACTGAATTTTGATAATTTGGATTCAAATGTATAATTGAGTGGTGCCTGAAGCATTGTTTGGTGGGGGACAATTTCTAACTAGTGGATTCAGTTTTGAACTTCTTTATGAACAATCCTCACTTATTTATCAGTTATTTTTGTCTCAATCATATCAATGTATTGGCAATATGATGCAGAGTGTTGTCCTTGATGGCAACCCACTTGATGAAGATGATGGCAACCTACTTAATGAAGTTGTTCTTGATGCTTGAGAGTTTATTAATGATGTAAATCTGATGTTCTACAAGTAGCTCAGAAGTACCAGAGATAGAAATATCAGTAAGGGCCATAACAATGATGAAAAGTGTGTGACACAAAGCATACGCGAGTTTGTTTAGGCGAAGTAGCGTATTTACGCGGAAAAGTACGTGCTAAGTCGTGTATGCCTAATTGCGCTCTAAATTTATAAATCCAGGGGTTCTTACCATGGTATTGACCCATTGTATTGAGTGCTTGAATATCTAATTTATCCCGTCCAGGAATACCATTAGAAGTTGTGTGGTTTTGGCTCATGGTATTGACAAAGGCTAAATCTATTTAAGGAGAAGAAATTCATTGTGCAAAAGTGTGTGCATGAGTCTGGGTTTGAATGTATACTTCACTCTGAAGTATGTCTGAATGGAAATGGTAACAGTTTGATGATAGATCTGAATCTATGATGCACCTATGAAGAAAATGATGAAGAGGGATCTCTAGATCTGAAATGCATATGTATCTTCTGGATCTGTTTATGGAATGATTAGATCTGTGATCTGGCGAATCTGTGCTGAAGTAAAGAATGAAGATCTGAGATGTTTATCTGTTCTGGAGAGCTGCACTACCCTAAAATGTCTGAAGATCTATACGCAGGTTCGTCGAGGAGAAAGCGCGTATATACGCGGCTTGTATTCAGCGAAAGCGCGTATGGGAATTGAAATTAGCTCTGAAATGTGTGCAGATGTATACGTGGGTTGGCATTTGTGAAAGCGCGTATATACGCAGGATCAGTGAAGAAAAAGCGCGTATGTAATTTAGGGTTTGCTGAAGTATGTGGTATGAAATGTCTGATCTGTTCTGTTGTTTTACTGCTATCTGTCAATGATGATCTGGGTTGTTCGAATATTGATTATGCTGCTATAGAGCAAGTTTTTGGTTTGATGAATGTTCCTTGAGCTTAATTGTGTGGGTTGGATCCAGTATGAAAATTGATGAAACGTGGTCCACAAAGGTGTTGAAGGTTGAAGCCTTCAGTCAGGGGGTTGTAGCTCCCTTCCAGGAGAGGCTGGTAAACGAGAGCAGGGGGTTGTAGCTCCCTTCCAGGAGAGGCTGGTGGACGAGAGCAGGGGGTCGTAGCTGTCTTCCAGGAGAGGCTGGTAAATGAGAGAAGGTTGTAGCGTTCTGCAGGTGGGTGCCTGCGTGCTGGTATGAGTCTGTGCCAGTACATGGTTGTAAGATGTTTTCTCTATAATAAAATATTGAAGGCTGAGACAAAAGCAGCGGTGGTTTTCTCCCGACTTGGGTTTCCACCTAAAATCCTGGTGTTCATGTGTCTTGCTTATGTGTGATGGTTTATTCTGTTATTACTGCACATGCTTACTGTTTATTGAGGATCTAATGAATGAATTATGGAATGATATAAGTGAAGAATTATCTGCATAATAAGATTGTTGGACATACGCATGTTTTATTAAGCATATCCACATGTATACGCGATTTGGCTTCAGGAAAGTCGCGTATGTGTTTTGAAGTAAGAAAAAGCAAAGTTTTGTGTAAGTCCTAAAGACTTATTCACCCCCCCCTCTCAGTATTTTTCCCAACAATTGGTATCAGAGCAGGTCCTTCTGAAGGAGCTTGATCGCTTGAAGGAGATCCGTCACAATGGGAAAGAAGCAAAAGAAGAAGGCTACTCAAAAGGAGATATCTCAGAAAACATGTGCAGCAGAAAATGAAGAAGATGAAACAGGTAGTGATTGTTGTTCTTGTGATATTCTTCTTTGTGCAAGCAATGGTGAAGATAGTGAAAGTAATGCTATGGACCTAGAAGAAGTTATCAAAGATCAACAAAGAATATTTAATGAGAGGGAATCTGCCTACAAAGATTTGATCTCTAGACTGAAAAGGATGTACGATAATGCATCCGATCGAAGTAAAGGACTTGAAGCAGAAATAATCTCTCTGAAAACAAATCTCGAAGCATCAAATAATAAGAATAAGGAACTTCTACAATCATTTGAAGAAAAAAGACTTGAAGCAGAAATTGTCTCCCTCAAAGAAGATCTGAAGAAATCAAATAAGAAGAATAAAGAACTTGAAGCAGAAATCATCTCTCTCAAAGAAGATCCGGAAAAATCAAATAAGAAGAATGAAGAACTCATCTCTCTGAAAGCAGATCTCGAAGCATCAAATAAGAAGAATGAAGAACTTAAAGAAGAAATCATCTCTCTGAAAGCATCATCATATAAAGAGAGTGAAGAAATTTCACAAACTTTTGAAGCACAAGAAAATGGGTTGAAAGAAGAGATTTTAAAATTGAATGATCAAGTAGAAGAAGGAAGAAAGGTCGAAGAAAGCATGAAGAAGCAATGTCAAAGATTGGAGGATGAGGTAAAAATTTTGAAAGGTAAGTTAGAAGAAAAGGATAAGCTCTTGAGATTTCAAGATAGTACTAAGATTCTGGAAAATATTCTTAGTATTCAAAGGTCTCCCTCTGTTAAATTTGGTCTTGGTTTTCATGAAACTGTTAAAGGAGAATCTAGCTCACAAGGAAGTGCTAAAGATTCAAAGGTTATCAATGCAAAACCTGAAGTGTTGGAAGAAACAAAAAGTCAACCGATAATCAAGAACTCTCGAAAGAAATCATTCCTTCCTTTGATCAATAATGTTGAATGCTTTAAATGTCATAATTATGGGCATGTTGCAGCCAATTGTAGAAGCAGAATGTTTCAGTCAAATACAAATAGATTCTACACAGAAAGGTACTCTGGTTTCTTCAAGGGACATTGTTTTTCATGTGGCAAGTATGGTCATAAAGCAGCTAATTGCAATAGAAGAAGGAATAGAAGAACACAGTATGATCCTTATGCTTACTTTTCTGGTCACATAAGATGTTATGCTTGTAACAAGTATGGACATGTGGAAAAATAATGCAGGATGAACAGATCTGAGAAATTGGACAATTTCCAGCACACGATAAGAAAGTTCAAGCAAAGCTGGAAAAAGAAGGAGGACCGGTCAGAAATGTAGCGAATATTGACCCTACTGCAGTCATCTTCTTCTAAAGCTTACTTCTCTTAATGACTGCAGGAGTGATGTGAGATACATTATAGGGATTAGTAATGTATCGTCACAGGGGGAGCGATGTATGGTGATTCCCATGATGGTTTTGATTATTCTGGTTATGTTTATTTCTGACAGAGCATCTGATGTGAAGAAGACAGGTACAGGTGGTACAAATTCAGGGGGAGATGAAGGAATGTGAAATTTTCAGTACGCGGGTTTGATGAACTAAAGTTGCGTATACACGCAAGTTCCAGTGGAGACAGATGCATATGCAGTGATGACAAGAAAAATAGTATGATAGCTAAAGATCAGGAGCACAGGTGCAGGGGGAGCATCAGTCTGATTGCTAATGACTGTATTATTGGCACTATATCTGCTTATTTCTCAGTTCTAAATGATGATGACATGATACATGGTTTCTTATGATGAGATTATGGATGAGCCCTGTTTACATTTTGCTGAAGAGTATTCTTTGGATGAGATGGAAGTCTTATGATTCAGAGATAAGGACAGATCATGTAGAGATTGTTGTTGATAACTTGCTATTGAAAGAGTTTCAGATTGCACAAGCTAAGGAGGAGCCTTGGTCATATGGAAAGGATGCTTGGATGGACATTTTCAGGGGGAGCATTAGCCTTGCTGAATGTAATGCATTGTTGGCATTATGATGATTCTGAATTTTGATCTCTCTTGAGGTATTTTTGATATTGGTTATAAAAAATTCATATGTGTAATTTGATGAAAAAGGCTGTGACCTATGATGTAAATTGTAATATTCAGTCATGTAAAGGACTTGTTCAAAATATGTAAACCCACTTGGTTGGGTACTTGAGTCAAAATGTGTAAACCCACTTGGTTGGTAGCAACTGAGTCAAAAATGTGTAAACCCACTTGGTTGGGGACTTGAGTGGCATATGTAAATCCACTTGGTTGGATCTTTGATGTAAGTATGAGTCCTTGGTGATAGGAAAGGTCATAGAGTCATGTACTTCATTGAAAAATATGTTTGAACATTCAACATGAACTCAGGGGGAGCATGGTAACTTCAGTGCCCATCAGATCTACAGCGCTCTTCTTTCTACATGAAGAGAAAAACCTTGTGTTGGTTTTTGATCCGCCCTTTGCCCTTGATGTCAAAGGGGGAGAGTGACATGGTGTTTGAATAGGGGGAGAATATCGTTATGCTTAATGTATCTATCTGTTGTGATCGTGATCAAACACCATCGTGGTTGCCATCAAGTCCAAAGGGGGAGATTGTTGGCAATATGATGCAGAGTGTTGTCCTTGATGGCAACCCACTTGATGAAGATGATGGCAACCTACTTAATGAAGTTGTTCTTGATGCTTGATGAATTTATTAATGATGTAAATCTGATGTTCTACAAGTAGCTCAGAAGTACCAGAGATAGAAATATCAGTAAGGGCCAGAACAATGATGAAAAGTGTGTGACACAAAGCATATGTGAGTTTGTTTAGGCGAAGTAGCGTATGTATGCGGAAAAGTAGGTGCTAAGTCGCGTATGCCTAATTGCACTCTAAAGTTATAAATCCAGGGGTTCTTACCATGGTATTGACCCATTGTATTGAGCGCTTGAATATCTAATTGATCCCGTCCAGGAATACCATTAGAAGTTGTGTGGTTTTGGCTCATGGTATTGAGAAAGGCTAAATCTATTTAAGGAGAAGAAATTCATTGTGCAAAAGTGTGTGCATGAGTCTGGGTTTGAATGTATACTTCACTCTGAAGTATGTCTGAATGGAAAGGGTAACATTTTGATGATAGATCTAAATCTATGATGCACCTATGAAGAAAATGATGAAGAGGGATCTCTAGATCTGAAATGTATATGTATCTTCTGGATCTGTTTATGGAATGATTAGATCTGTGATCTGGCGAATCTGTGCTGAAGTAAAGAATGAAGATTTGAGTTGTTTATCTGTTCTGGAGAGCTACACTGCCCTAATATGTCTGAAGATCTATATGTAGGTTCGTCGAGGAGAAAGCGCGTATATACGCGGCTTGTATTCAGCGAAAGCGCGTATGGGAATTGAAATCAGCTCTGAAATTTGTGCATATGTATACGCGGGTTGGCATTTGTGAAAGCGCGTATATACGCAGGATCAGTGAAGAAAAAGCGCGTATGTAATTTAGGGTTTGCTGAAGTATGTGGTATGAAATGTCTGATCTGTTCTGTTTTTTTACTGCTATCTGTCAATGATGATCTGGGTTGTTCGAATATTGATTATGTTGCTATAGAGCAAGTTGTTGGTTTGATGAATGAGCTTAATTGTCTGGGTTGGATCCAGTATGAAAATTGATGAAACGTGGTCCACAAAGGTGCTGAAGGTTGAAGCCTTCAGTCAGGGGGTTGTAGCTCCCTTCCAGGTGAGGCTGGTAAACGAGAGCAGGGGGTTGTAGCTCCCTTCCAAGAGAGGCTGGTAAACGAGAGCAGGGGGTTGTAGCTCCCTTCCAGGTGAGGCTGGTAAACGATATCAGGGGGTTGTAGCTCCCTTCCAGGAGAGGCTGGTAAACGAGAGCAGAGGGTTGTAGCTCCCTTCTAAGAGAGGCTAGTAAACGAGAGAAGGTTGTAGCCTTCTGCAGGTGGGTGTCTGCGTGCTGGTATGGGTCTACGCCAGTACATGGTTGTAAGATGTTTTCTCTATAATAAAATATTGAAGGCTGAGACAACGGCAGTGGTGGTTTTCTCCCAAATTGGGTTTCCACCTAAAATCCTGGTGTTCATGTGTGTTGCTTATGTGTGATGGTTTATTCTGTTATTACTGCACATGCTTACTATTTATTGAACATCTAATGAATGAATGATGGAATGATATAAGTGAAGAATTATCCGCATAATAAGATTGCTGGACATACGCATGTTTTATTAAGTATATCCGCGTGTATACGCGAGTTGGCTTCAGGAAAGTCGCATATGTGTTTTGAAGTAAGAAAAAATAAAAAGTTTTGAGTATGTCCTAAATACTGATTCACCCCCCCCCCCCTCAGTATTTTTCCCAACACAATTTCATTTTACAACATATATTAGTATCATTTACTCATGAAACCTGCTACGCATACGGTTTCCATGTTTCATTTCCTAGTTGTCATTGTAGAGGCAACCATGCCCTCGTTTTTCCAAGTATATCTAGCTGTAAATTTTTTCCCTATTGTTTACAAAAGGGGCAATTAGGTGTCATTTATTTGACTCTTTATCATCACTACTCATAATTTAATTCAATGATATCCAAAATTCCATATATTTAATGTCTTAGCTTCCTATGATCTATCATAGCCTAGATTCTCATGGTTTTATTTTAAAGCCAAACATTTTGCAAAGATTCATATTTTGGTGATCATCATGAAACCTTCTTTAAAGATTTCGTTGTGCTCTTTTGAATTTGAGTTTACATTCTTGAATTTGAAGTGTTCTTATTGTCTGTTCAAACATGAAAGATCTCTAGATAAAAACCTGTTGATGTATGTTGTATTCGCTGCTGATTTATAACTTGTAATATAAGGGACTTAATGTGATAATCCATTGTATCCAGGAACATGGATACGTGCTTCTTCCACCAATGACTTCTTCAACTTACTGTTATTATTTTTGGCACTATGAACGAAACTTTTTTAGATGCTTACTTTGAGATTGCTTATGCCTGGCATGTGATACTGATTTTTTTGTGCATTTTTTTCTGGGCCAGGATTATTTGGAAAATGCATCAACTATTGACATTGGATATAATGTACTTAAGAACACGTGCTTTCCGAGAGGGACCAAAGGTATGTTTTTTCTCCTTCTAATTCTTGTTTTAGTTTGATTCATATACTTACCACAAGAATAAGCTATGTGGTATTTGAATGAATAGTTGTTTTTGTTTGTACCAAAAGATGTGAGATGCTCTACATCCTACTTGAGGTGGGTGGGTCTGTCAATACTTTATTTTCATTTAATTTCATTTAATATATACTACTTGTTAGGTGCATCGAATATAATATCCCAGATCCATCTAATTCTGGTTTTAATAGGGTCAATATTGTATATCTTGAGTTCAGCGAAATGACCGATGTATTGAATATTGAAATTTGAGATATTCAACCTCGAGCTTTGGGACATTGATGTGCATATCAGACACAATTTTAGATGTGTCTGTGCTAGTGTATTTTGATTTCCATTTGATATTAGTGTAAGTGATCTCATTTTTTGCGGAGCTGACTCTGTTTAGTTTAGAGGCTTTGTAGGTTTTTGTCATTTGGGTCAAAAATGAAAGTGTGCATTTTGATATGCAATTTCATATTGCTTTGTATCCTTATTACTCTTTGATGTTATTTATCTGTGGGAAGCATAGAGAATGAATGGATTTAGTGCATGCCATGGGGTTCTTATTCCATTTCTAATCTGTACATTGTCGTGGATGTTCCACCTGATCTTCATAACAAATTTTATAATATTCTACAATATTTTACTATGCAGTATTCTACTCAAGATTGCAGACTTCATATCATTAGAATTAACACTGAAATTACTGAGAATCAACTAAAAGTGAACTGAAATAAAAAATTATACACCATCCTGTTGATGCCTCGAAAATCGTTGCAACAACATTGGGGGATGACCACCCAGTCCAGACCTTAATACAGCTCCTTTTCCGTTTGGGATGGTGGCTCCGACTGGATATAATGGGACCAGTTTCCCGATAAAGAATAGAAATGAGTGAATGAGTGATTGGTTTAATAATAAGTGATAATGAATGGAGTATTTAATCTATAAGCGAAAATGTAAATGACTATTATATCCCGGGAAGTTTCTATTCTTAAGTGCAACGTTTGATGATCTATGTTTGTCAATAGGCATATAGATGACACTATTCAATAAACAAAGATATTCATTTAAATAATAATTACTTCATTCAATTAGGTGAATGAAGTAATTGATAAAACATTGTTACACTTATCTTTATATTACTGATACGTAAATGATTGAAAGAATAGCAAACTGTAAACATCCAGTAGTGGAAAGTATAAAGATTGCTGTTAAAACGCATTTAAATATTCAATAATAGCAAAAGTAATCAAACAACAATTCATATAAAAAGAATGGATTCAGACATAGATAATAGTACCATATGAGCTGCAAGTCACTCCCCAATATCAATCGCTATTTGAAATTCTTCTTTTGACGCAAAAATACTTTCACACAAAGACAGTAGTGCACATTTGCATAAAAGCCTCCTTGTCAAAATTAGAATAATTGGTCCAGTTTCATAAAAGAATATGCCTGAAGTACAGTAGTGCAACTTCAGGTTTATAGGTCATATACAAAACTTACGACCCTTTCTAAATACATGAAAGGGTCTATAAATACTAAATTTATCTAAATATCTATGAAACTGAAAAATCCTACTTAATTGGTATTAAACAATCTTGAATATCTCCTTCACGGCAATCTGGCAGTCGGCAGCATGAATCATCACTGAGGTTGTTCGTCTCTAGTCCTGAGCTGGCATATTGCAAGCATCGGCTCCACTTCTGGTGGTCGGTTAAGGCGAGAATTGAGTTGGGCATCATAGGTGGCATCCTGCATTTCGGGAATGATGCATCCGATTGCATCTGAGAGGCATTTGAGGGTGGCTCTCTGGCTGTAAGGTTTGACTAAGAACATCCAATAGGTGTCCCATGTCAAACTGTTAATTCCTGTGATTAATCTGCCAGTTTTCTCCAGCTCTGAGTAACATGACTGTTCCAATGTTTTAGCCGATGTCAATTTACCTGGGGTACATTGGGAAATCATGTTAGATAAGTAGAGAGTGTCATTAATCAATTCAACCAAATTACTTGTGGTTAATTTGCATCTGGAAACTGCCCTCTCTACTTTCATTAACTGAGATTGCCATTCCATAAATAATATATCTTTATGCGATTCTAGGATCTTTGGCAATTTAGCTGACTGTCCTTCCTCAGTACCTTGCCACTCAAGATAATTGGTCAATGTCTCATCGGCCTGCTCGAAGTCTGTTCTAGCATCAGCTGATTTATCACTTAGAGATATTGTCGAGTCACATAAAGGTTCTGCCTGGGCGATTTGTTGACATAAAAACTTTATCTGTGTTAATAATGCTTTTTTTATTTGTACTGCCTCTGCCCTGAATTCAGCTACCTGTGGAAGATTCTTTGTTTTCTCAAGCTGGGCTGATAGTTGAGCAATCTGCTCATCTTTTATCTTCAGCATTTGTTCATTGGCTGTCTTGAGTTGTGCCAATGCCTCTGCTAACTCATTCTGCTTCTGGACTGCACTCTGATCAATCCTCTTCTTTTCCTCCTGCAATTGTTGAGTTAATTGATTATTGGTTTGCTGTTGTGTTAACAATTGCAGTTCTGCCTGCTCTGTCTTCTGCCGTGCTTCTGATAATTGTGCTTGTAATGAGAAAATCTCCTGGTCTTTTGTTTTTAATAAAAGACTCACCTCTGATGCCTTATTTATTGTTGCTGCCGAATAGGCTCCAGCAAATTGTGATAGTTTTGTTAGGTCTTCAGAGGGGTCAAATTCCTCCTTCCAAACTATATTGCCCGTCACTGTTTGTTCTGGAAATAGGGAAGGCTGATCAGTTCTTATCCTCTTCCTTTGTCGTTTTACCACAGCTTTATGTTTCGGGCTATAGAAGACATCCAAGGGAGGAATTTCTTCTATCTGCAAAATAATTTGATCGGAGGGATACTTTGGGATTATCTCTACTCCTTTAGAACTGGGTAGGCCGCTGGTTTCACCTGTAACTTGTTTTGAAATGTTCTCCTGTGTGTCTGCTACTGTTGATGTTTGGGCTTCCTTTGAACCCTCAGGATTGTTGATAATTGAATCGAATTGCTGCCATTCCTGGAGCAATTCGGGATCAATTTGAGTATCTTGATTTACCTTTATGGTGCTCTGTTCCTGTTCTTTCGTCTGGGTTTCCTCTTGCACTTTCTCCTGTTCATTTGTTATAACCAGAGGTTCCTTAGTATGTCGTTGTTCAGGCTCACTTGATCCTGTTGTTGGGCTTGTTGCTAACAGATCTAGGGGCAGAGTTTGCAACCTCTGTTCTCTAAGTCTGTTGAATTCAACTAACCCTTCATCTTGATATTTCATCCTGGCCAACGATCTAACTTGGGACATTGACTCGGCTGTGGAGAACAGGTCATCAAACATATCTTCTTTATGATCAAACTTTGCCAATTTGGCATGTTCAAGGGCATTATAGGCAACTTTGTCGGGATCAAATTGCCTATTAGGGAGAGTTGCTAGAGTTAATGATTTCATCTTTATAGCTTCTTTCTCTGCATGTTTGAGATCATTCAAGGTGTAGACACCACATCTAAGAGGAAAAGAGGGCCAGACCTGCTTCTTATTTCTCTTTAGAGTTTGTGTAACACCCTCGGAAATAATCTGATAGGCTATCTCCCTTGCCAGCAGTTTATCAGGTATGTACAGAGGAAGAACATGAGGTTTGGCTTGGCTGCCAAAAATTCTTATATAAGTAAATTTTTCCTCTGCAAACCATCTCCCTAAGCCAGTTAAATCAATACCTGCTTGGTAGGAAATATTGGGAGCCGGTTTATCAAAAATAGAGTAATGAATGGGTAACATGAAGCCATTGCAGATTTGGTATAAATGGTGCCTATGGGAGGTTTTCCACACTTTCTGATAGTATATGTGAATGGGCATGGGGTCTTGTGGAGTCCACCTCCAACCGAGCACAGGAAATTCAGAATTAAAACACAGGGTGTCCAGGATATAAGCACTGTAGTAGAATGGGGAAATAAGCCTTTCAGAAATGCGGGTCTTGCCTCTGAAATCAAGAACTGCGGTGGCTAATTTGTCGGACAGTATAGTTCCCCAATCCATAATTTCACTATTACACGCTGCCTCCATTAAAGGAACCATTTCTATAGTGAAATTAGAGGAATCGTGCAAACCCCATAATCTACACATCATGATCCCAGCATAACAATAAGGAGAACATAGAGAATCAACAGAATACATACCGGAAGATTTATGCTTGTGTTTTGCCGGATTCTGCCTCCAATTCCAAATGGGTTCGGATTCAGTTTCGTTCTCATTTCGGAATTTCTCTAGAAATGCCTTGTTGTACTTCTTCTCTGGCTCAGGCAAATGATACATTTGCCTCAAATCATTAGCTTGAAATGAACCGAAGATTCTCCCATCGCTGGTGCAGAAGGTTCTGTCTGTGATTGGGAGTTCGATCTCCAAAACTCACCTTACTACATCCGTAGATAAGGGAGAATTTGTTCTCGAGTCATGATCCGATGAAGGGAAAGAGCCGCCTAAGTCCTTTTAAAGTACTCTTTCCAGATTTTTGAGTCAGACGATCGGGTTTCTACCGTTGCCTTCTCCAGGTTCTTCTACTATCAAATTATGTACTACAAGAAGTTTTGCCAAGACCTGAACATGTAGTATCAGATATCAATCCTTTCTTTTTATTTCCTGGATCAGTGATGGCTTGTTCTATGGCTGGCGAAGCGGAAGCATTTGCAATTTTCTTGGACTTCTTCCCCATTTTGCTTGCATCTATCAGCTTAGAAGAATTCTGCACAGGAGTAAAAATAAGCGTAACTCAGAGAATTAAGTAAAGGTTTCGTCGTTTAAGGTTGAGCTGCAGTGAATCTCATTATAAAGGATATGCTTTTAATAATAATTAATCGTAATATCCCCGTTTAAACACTTTTTGAAGTTCGTATTTTGGCTTTGTCGCATCGGCATCGGGATGAAAGGCGCTTTTCTTATACCGGCATCTTGAATCGTTCGTCGAGGATGAGGACACTGCAGATTTCGTGATCGGGAGCATTTAACCGGGTTTTTAAAGCATGTACAGACGCTTTAACCAACCCATAAGTTATCGTCATTTTACAAAACAAAAGGTTCCTGTTATATTTTGTCATTGCGATATGCGATCTTGCGTTCGCTTTATCGCAATGATAAAAGATTTAATTATTTATATCCCAAGGCCATTATTGGTTTGTCAAAAAGGTTTTTTGTAATGTTTTTTATTTCATTTTCGGACCTTTTTGAATAATACAAAATTGATACCAATTAAAAATAAAAGGGACCCATTTCATATTATAGTGTTGTGAATAAAAATTATATGAAATGGGGGGTTGTTGTAGAGGACAACAATTGGCGATTCGCTGGAAGAAACAGTTATCTCTGAAAAGTATAGAAATACTTAAACTTTTTTCAAAATAGAGTTTCAATTAAAAGGGAAAATTCTAATATAACTAAGTATATATGCACTCCAAATAAAATGAAACTATTTTTTGCTAATTTCCTCTCTTTGTTGAAAATTAGATACATTCTAAGTTTTAAATAGGCCTCTATTGGTTTATAATGATAAAACATAAAACTTTTCCAAAGCAGCTTTTTGGTTAACTCGTCTGTCATAGGTAGAGCCTCTGCTGCCAGCGAACGTTCATAGTTCCGACAGGGATACCTTTTAACCATGTTATTGTCCATTATCCCATCCATTTGAGAGTATGATTAACAGAATGAATTCAAAATATGCTTTCATATTTTGTATTTCTTTTTACTTTTTCTGTTATTTCTAAGATAAAAAGCCATTGTCCTGGTTTGGTGGCCAGCTGTTTGACAATGCCATTCACTAGTAGTAATCTAACCGAACAAGCTGGCTCGTGATGAGACCCCTTGTCTTATAATTTTAAGCCATTACCCTGTTTTGGTATGCAGTATTGGTAATGTCGGTTAAATTATTTCCCTATGATCATGGTAAGCTGGCTTGTAATAAGACCTCTTATCTTTTATATCAAAATTTTAGAATTACACTCTGAGTAATCATAAACTTTTGGTGAATGGGATGGACAATTTTCTCCTTAAGAGTAAATGGATGACAGGGTAAGAGTTGAAGATGTTGAAATTGGATTAGTTTCTGTTTTGATATTGATAACCTTTTTGTTGACCAATTTAAAAACATAAAATGATTTTTTAATAC
This sequence comes from Pinus albicaulis, assembly GCA_034641835.2. Classification (NCBI taxonomy): domain Eukaryota; kingdom Viridiplantae; phylum Streptophyta; class Pinopsida; order Pinales; family Pinaceae; genus Pinus; species Pinus albicaulis. The sequence continues at coordinate 245,422,216 of CM076570.1, forward strand.
TTCTAAACTTTGAGAAGAGTTCGCAAAAATTGAAGGGTGGCTTCAGAATGCAATTATACCTAGTTTCCTAGAAATTGCTCCTCTTGTTCAAGACTTCTATTTATTTAAAAGTGAATATCAACAATCCTTTCTTTTGAGCAACTTTTAAATACAACAAAGGTCAATGGAAGATACCTTACAACTTTATTTCCTAATGATCCTAAAAAATAAATCCTACTTAGAACTAAAGGAGAAGGGATTACCTTCTCAATTGAAGAATTTCTTTAAGATGAGGCCATTAACAGGAAGAGAATCCCTCTTTCCTGTTAGATCTTGTAACATGAATGTCGAAGGGCCTATCTTCTCGCTGATCTGAAATGGTCCAAGCCACATCTTTTGGAACTTGGTGTGTTTACCTTTATCCTCATGGGCTTTATCCCATTTCAGAACTAGATCACCAAACTGCAACTGTTTAGAACTAGATGAAGCTGAATCAAATGATTTTTTGATTATCTGCTGATGTTTTGCATGAGTAATCTTAGCCTTTTCTCTTTCTTCTTCTAATTTTAAAATTTGATCATGTCTAAGTTGGATAGAAGAAGAGGGGCTTTCTTCAATAAACTGCACTAGGGCTAGGGAAGGAAGTGCTAGATTGGTTGGTAGTATTGCTTCTTTCCCATATACAAGATTGAATGGAGAAGTACCTATGGAGGCCTTCTGAGTTATTCTATCTACCCATAGTGCGAATATTAAAGATTTATGCCAATTTTTATGATTCTGTTCAATAGTTCGCTTAATGATTTTAAGGAGATTTTTATTGGTAGACTCTGCTAGACCATTACCCTGGGGATAATAATTTGCAGAATATTTTAGTTTAAAACCTCTTTTAATAGCAAACTCAAACATGGTATTACCAGAGAAATAAGATGCATTATCAAAAACAAGAGCATTTGGGACACCAAACCTGGTAATGATGAATTGATCTATAAATTCTATAATTCCTTCAGAGTTTGTTGTTTTTAACGGAATTGCTTCAACCCACTTGGTAAAGTAATTAGTAGCAGTAAGGATATACTTATGCTGTTTGGAAGACTGTGGAGAAATTTCCCCAACGATATCCAATCCCCATTGTTCAAAAGGTTGCTCAATGTTGACTGGTTGCAAAGGGAAATCTGATTTTCTTTGTCTTCCACTGGAGGTTTGACAACTTTGACATTTCCTTACATATTCGTGAGTATCTCTGAATGAAGTGGGCCAATAATACCCAGCATGAATGATTTTGTGAGCTGTTGTGTCAGCTCCAAAATGTCCTCCGGCTGGTCCATCATGTAGTTCCTGCAAAACCTTTTGTGCTTCAGGTTTTTCTAGGCATCTTAATAAAACTGAATCATAGTTTTGTCTAAAAAGTACATCATCAATGATTATGAAGTTTTTTGTTTTTAATCTAATGGCCCGTTTGTTTTTATAAGAAAGATTATGAGGTGCATATCCATTTTTCAAATAAAAGATTAAATCTGCGTATTGAGATTCAGAATTGGTAATACTTATCTGATTGATTTCTTCCATATGTTCTGTATGACCTGATTCCGGAATGTTGGATGCTCCTGCTAACAACCTGCAAAAACCTTGACCCCTCACAATCTTTGCTGGCTTGATTTCCAAGTCATACTCTTGAAGTGCTGTAACCCAATTCGCCCTTTTCTCACCTAATTCCCTTTGGATCAGTAATTGTCTTACTGCAGAAAAAGGAATTATAACCTTTGTATGAGCTTTTAAAAGGAAGGGCCTATAGTGTTTAATGGCTTTATACACAGCAAAGGCTTGTTTTTCAACTTCGGAATAATTTAGTTCTGCACCTTGGAAATTTGAACTGAAAAATGAAATCGGTGCTTCCAGGTCATGATCATTAATCTGAGTGAGTACTGCTGCATAAGATGAATCGGATGCGATAGTATACAATGTGAAATGATTAGAAAAATTGGGAGTGTTTAAAGCGGGGGCATTGATTATTGATTGTTTGATTAAATCAAATGCTTCCTTTTCCACAAATCCCCATTTAAACACTGAATTTTTCTTAATCATATTTTGTAATGGTAAAATGATCTGAGAAAAATCAGGAACAAATCTTTTGACAAAGTTGATCTGACCTAAAAATGACTGCATGGATTTTTTGTTATGAGGAAATGGGATTTCAGAAATTTCTTTAACCCTGTCAGGATCAATATAAATACCATCTTTGGAAACAATAAAACCCAGGAGCTTTCCTTGATCAAGAGCGAAGAAGGATTTTTTAGGATTGAGTGAGATACCGTACCTTTTGCAGCGTTGAAAAATTTGATTTAAGTCACACAAATGATTGGATCTCTTTCTAGAAAATACAGTAATATCGTCTAGGTAGACAACTACCGTTTTATTAATCAATCCTTTGAAAGCGATATCCATCGCTCTTTGGAATGTGGCTCCTGCATTAATAAGTCCGAAAGGCATTTTCTGATAAGCATAAGTTCCCCATTTTGTTCTGAATGTGGTTTTAAGTCTGTCATCAGGATGAACCAAAACTTGGTTGTATCCTGAAAAACCGTCTAGAAAGGACATTAATTCAGAGCCTGCTACTGATTGGAGTATCTGCTCCATAGTAGGTAATGGGAAGTTATCTTTAAGACTTGCTTTATTCAGATTTCTGAAATCTATACAAATCCTAATGTCGCCATTTTTCTTTCTGACAGGCACCATATTAGAGACCCAGTTTGAGTGTCGAACGGGAAAAATAATCTTAGCTTTCAAGAGTTTATTGAGTTCTGATTTTATTTGACTCTCTAAGTTCGGATGTATTTTCCTTAATTTCTGCTGAACTGGTTTTTGATCGAGAAGCATTGGAATAGTATGCTGGATAATAGTTGTATCATATGTCTTTAAATCATCATATTTCCAAGCAAAAACATGTTTATGTTTCTTTAAGAGTTTAATGAATGCTTCCTTTTCTTCTACTGAAAGTCCTAATCCTAGATTAATGTTTTGAGGATTTTGTTCAGTGCCAAGGTTTATCAATTCAAACCTTAAAGTAGAGCTTTGAAGCTTTGCATTAGTCTCAGGTTTAAATCTGTCTTTAATATCATAAAGATCCTCAAGCTTCACCACAGGCTTTGGAATTGAATTTTCCTCGTATTTACCTCTCATTTGAAGGTCATGTTTGCTTTCCTCAATGATCTGGTCATCATAGGACTTTTCTGAAGTCAAAAATTGTAAAATGTCTTCATCGTGATTAAATACTCTCCAATTAGTGACATTGTCAGGAATTGTCAGCCTAAAAAGTAATTCTATTGAAAATCTATCTGGGCTATAATCTTCGGAGGGTATGAGTCTGGAAGCAACATTGGCTAGTAAGTCTGCTGCTGAATTTTGAGACCTAGGAATAGAAGAAATATTGAATGCAGAAAAGTGCGTGGTGAGTTCTTGTACCAACGACTGATAATGTTTGAGGTGATTTGAAAGACAATGAATTGTATTTCTCACCTGTTTGACAATAATTTCATAATCGCCGAATACCTTCAAATATTGCACTTTAAGGCCAATTGCTTTATACAAACCTTGGACTAAGGCTTCATACTCGGTTGTGTTGTTTGTGCATTCAAATTCTAACCTACAGGACAGCATTGTTTTTTCTCCTTGCGGGCTAACCAAGATACACCCTGCTCCTGAACCTTCGTTAGATTTGGAGCCATCAAAATATAAAGACCAAAATAAAGAAGTATTAACAATTTTATTTACAGTTTCCCCAGTATCACTAAAACATCTTGACCTATCTGTTTGTGAATAGTTTTCAATCTGTGATGTTAGACTGTTTACTGAGAAAGGAGATGGTTGGGCAGTGAGATTTCCAAAAAATGACTCTGATGAATAATTTCCCAAGATGTTGTTATTAAATGCAATTGGTTGATTTTCCTGTTCAAAATCTGTTACAGTGTGGGTCATGTGTTTCTCTCGATTGATTTTAATTTGATTTGGCTTTCCCCTATAGGGTAACCACATGTGAGACCAATCGGTAGAGATATACCCATGGAGCTTTTCAGACCAATCTCTAATCAAGATCAACCCATAAAATTCAGGTATATCAGCTATTAGGATATCAATTCGTTGAACTACCCGTGGATCAGCTGATAACCTGATAGTTACAGAGTTAATCTCTCCTAAAACCTGGACCTTGGTTCTGTCTAACTGTACAATGTGTATGGAAGACTTTTGGGGTTCTATGTTCAGTTTGGAACAAACTGAAGCTGGCATTATATTGGATGATGCCCCCGAGTCAATCAAACAGTTGTGTAGGTTTCTGTTGTAGATCTCAAAGGTCAAAAGGAAGGGTGGAGTATGAGAATTCGATCTATCTCCAATCAGGACTGAATCAGTAGCTTCTATCATACCAGAAGGTGGTTGACCCGAATCATTTGCAGCTTTAGCACTGGGAAGAGGTGAAGAGGGAACAACATTCAATTCTTTGAGAAGTAATTTCTGCTGATGTTTTAATTTGCTAAGTTCAAACATAGTAATGTTTGCCTTAGTTTTCTTCATATCATCAACAATATTGTAATCCATTGAATCGGATACTACTAATGTTTTAGATGTTGAAGGAGTACTTTAAGTTGAAGGTTGGTTTTGGGGAACTGCTGCAGGTGACTTCTTTGTAGGTACTTTTTCCTTTGTTGTAGCAGCACCTGCACTCCGTTTCTTTGAAGTTGCCTGAACAGGTTCGAAGGTACTCTTACTCCTAGTAGAGACAGGAAAAGCTTCTTCATCATTATCTATATCGGAGTTGGGCAGTATGAAATCCCACATGCCATGGCATTCAACAACTTCCTCTTCATTATCAGTTAGTGAGATTGTTTCCTCTTCCTCTTCTTCTTGATCTGAATCTGCATAAGATATGACATTCGGTGGTTTTGATTCGGTTTTCTTGTAATTCTTAAAGGGCCTTTTGGTTGAAGTTTCAGTGACTTGTTTCTTTATTTCAACCATTTCATTTGACATGGTCTTAAGGACCTTTTGGAGGCCCTCCATGTCATATGGATCTTTTGAGGTTTTCTTCTTTGAGTCATCTTTGAACGAAACTTTTTTGGTTTTTCTTTCCTCAAGAGCCGCTTTCTTTTCTAGAGCATTGATACGTTTCTCCACAGCAAGTGCCTCTTTCATGTTTTCAGCGAGTGTTGGTTTTGCGGCCCTGTCTACAAAAATAACTATATTGGCAGGTAGGGCAGTAATATACCACTCACTTCTGATTTGTTCACTTGGTTTGGAGGTCGTTGGGATTTTATTCAAAAGTTTATTGAAACGAGCATTAAATTCTTTAATTGGTTCCCTATGCTCTATCCTAAGATTGGAGAGATCATTTATTAGTGTAGCTAAAGATCCGTCATCTCCATACTTAGTGAGAAACTGTTCTTGGCAAATGTTCCAACTGGTAATAGAACTAGAAGGCAGGGAAAAATACCAGGATCCTGCTGATCCTTGCAACGTATAAGGGAAAAGCCTAACAACGACATCTTGCTCTGTTACTCCCTTCAAATTAACCGCTAACATGAAGTTATTGATATGTTCCTCAGCTTGGGTTCCATCTTTTGGATTAAACTTGGGTAGCCATTTTTCAGGAGCATCTGGTAATGCATGTAATGGTGCGGGCATATGGACTGCACCAGGTCTGGTCCATGGATATGCCATTGTAATACCAGTGGTGGATGATACTGTTGTTGAGATTCCAGATGTCTGGGAAGGAATTGATGTTGAGGAGTGAGCAGGTTGAGATGTTGAAGTTCCAAATTCCTGGTGAACAACAATATGTAATGAGGGAGTGGATGATTGACTGCGCACTGGGGAGGATGAGATGGAGGATGTGGATGAAAGTGTTTCACTGTCAGAATCTTCAGTGTTTTTCTTTGCCCTTTTCCTTTTAGGTAAAGGGAATTCAGTAGGTTCAATACCGAGCTTCCCACTCTGAAGTCTAGTGAGAGGGTGAGGTAAATTGAATTTCGAAGTCTCACTGCTTTGAGATAGCTCAGATTTCTGTGGTGAAATCGAGAAACTCTGAAGTTTATGGATGAGAGACTGAACTTCAGGAGATTCAAGACTTAATTGTTCTGGAGTATGGTGGGTTTGAGCAGTGATAGTGGATACCTCTTCTTCTTGCTTAGATGCTGGAGAACCAGCATGTAATTGGGAAGTAGGAGGTGATGTGGAGGGAGAATTACTCTTAGAATGGTTTGCAGATTTGGGTTTGCTTGCCATTCACAGTTGATGGCCCTCCTTCTAGCGCCAAAAATGTTGATGCCTCGAAAATCGTTGCAACAACATTGGGGGATGACCACCCGGTCCGGACCTTAAACAGCTCCTTTTCCGTTTGGGATGGTGGCTCCGACTGGATATAATGGGACCAGTTTCCCGATAAAGAATAGAAATGGGTGAATGAGTGATTGATTTAATAATAAGTGATAATGAATGGAGTATTTAATCTATAAGCGAAAACGTAAATGACTATTATATCCCGGGAAGCTTCTATTCTTAAGTGTAACATTTGATGATCTATGTTTGTTAATAGGCATATAGATGACACTATTCAATAAACAAAGATATTCATTTAAATAATAATTACTTCATTCAATTAGTTGAATGAAGTAATTGATAAAACATTGTTACACTTATCTTTATATTACTAATACGTAAATGATTGAAAGAATAGCAAACTGTAAACATCCAATAGTGGAAAGTATAAAGATTACTGTTAAAACACATTTAAATATTCAATAATAGCAAAAGTAATCAAACAACAATTTTCATAAAAGAATGAATTCAGACATAGATAGTAGTACCATATGAGCTGCAAGTCTTTCTCAATGTCAATCGCAATTCGAATTCCTTCTTCCGACTCAGAAATACTTTTAAATAAAGGCAGTAGTGCACATCCACATAAAAGCTTCGTTATCAAAATTTGGAAAAATTGGTCCAGTTTTCATAAAAAATATGCCTGAAGTACAGTAGTGCAACTTCAGGTTTCAGTCATATACAAAAACTTACGACCTTTTCTAAATACATGAAAGGGTCTATAAATACTAAATTAAACTAACAAACTACAAAATTAAAATGCTACTAAGTTGGTATAACTTGATCTGGAATATCTCCTTCTATGGCCATCTGGTAATCGGCAGCATGATTCATCACTTAGGCTGTTTGTCTTTAGTCCTGAGCTGGCATATTGCAAGCATCGGCTCCACTTCTGGTGGTCGGTTAAGGCGAGAATTGAGTTGGGCATCATAGGTGGCATCCTGCATTTCGGGGATGATGCATCCGATCGCATCTGAGAGGCATTTGAGGGCGGCTCTCTGGCTGTAAGGTTTGACTAAGAACATCCAATAGGTGTCCCATGTCAAACTGTTAATTCCTGCGATTAATCTGCCAGTTTTCTCCAGCTCTGGGTAACATGATTGTTCCAATGTTTTAGCTGATGTCAATTTACCTGGGGTAGATTGAGAAATCATGTTAGATAAGTAGAGAGTGTCATTAATCAATTCAGCCAAATTACTCGTGGTTAATTTGCATCTGGAAACTTCCCTCTCTGCTTTCATTAACTGGGATTACCATTCCATAAATAATATTTCTTTATGCGATTCTAGGATCTTTGGCAATTTAGCTGACTGTCCTTCCTCAGTACCTTGCCACTCAAGATAATTGGTCAATGTCTCATCGGCCTGCTCGAAGTTTGTTCTAGCATCAGCCGATTTATCACTTAGAGATGCTGTTGAGTCACATAAAGGTTCTTCCTGGGCGATTTGTTGACATAACAGCTTTATCTGTGTTAATAATGCTTTGTTTATTTGCACTGCCTCTGCCCTGAATTCAGCTACCTGTGAAAGATTCTTTGTTTTCTCAAGCTGGGCTGATAGTTGAGCAATCTGCTCATCTTTTATCTTTAGCATTTGTTCATTGGCTGTCTTGAGTTGTGCCAATGCCTCTGATAACTCTTTCTGCTTCTGGACTGCACTCTGATCAATCCTCTGCTTTTCCTCCTGCAATTGTTGAGTTAATTGATTATTGGTTTGCTGTTGTGTTAACAATTGCAGTTCTGCCTGCTCTGCCTTCTGCCGTGCTTCTGATAGTTGCGCTTGTAATGAGAAAATATCCTGGTCTTTTGTTTTTAATAAAAGACTCACCTTCGATGCCTTATCTATTGTTGCTGCCGAATAGGCTCCAGCAAATTGTGATAGTTTTGTTAGGTCCTCAGAGGGGTCAAATTCCTCCTTCCAAACTACATTGCCCGTCACTGTTAATTCTGGGAATAGGGGAGGCTGATCATTCCTTCTCCTCTTCCTTTGTCGTTTTACCACAGCTTTGTGTTTCGGGCTATAGAAGACATCCAAGGGAGGAATTTCTTCTATCTGCAAAATAACTTGATCGGAGGGGTCCTTTGGGATTATCTCTACTCCTTTAGAACTGGGTAGGCCGCTGGTTTCACCTGGAACCTGTTTTGAAACGTTCTCCTGTGTATCTGCTACTCTTGATGTTTGGGCTTCCTTTGAACCTTCAGGATTGTTGATAATTGAATCGAATTGCTGCCATTCCTGGAGCAATTCGGGGTCAATTTGAGTATCTTGATTTATTTTTATGATGCTCTGTTCCTGTTCTTTTGTCTGGGTTTTCTCTTGCACTTTCTCTTGTCCATTTGTCACAACCAGAGGTTCCTTAGTATGTCGTTGTTCTGGCTCGTTTGATTCTGCTGCTGGGCTTGTTGCTAACAGATCTAGGGGCAGAGTTTGCAACCTCTGTGCTCTAAGTCTGTCGAATTCAACTAACCCTTTATCTTGATATTTCATTCTGGCCAGCGATCTAACTTGGGACATTGACTCGGCTGTGGAGAACAGGTCATCAAACATATCCTCTTTATGATCAAACTTAGCCAATTTGGCCTGTTCAAGGGCATTATAGGCAACTTTGTCGGGATCAAAATGCCTATTAGGGAGAGTTGCTAGAGTTAAGGATTTCATCTTTAGAGCTTCTTTCTCTGCATGTTTCAGATCATTCAAAGTGTAGACACCACATCTTAGAGGAAAAGAGGGCCAAACCTGCTTTTTATTTCTCTTTAAAGTTTGTGTAACACCCTCGGAAATAATCTGATAGGCTATCTCCCTTGCCAGCAGTTTATCAGGTATGTACAGAGGAAGAACATGAGGCTTGGCTTGGCTACCAAAAATTGTTATATAAGTAAATTTTTCCTTAGCAAACCATCTCCCTAAACCAGTTAAATCAATCCCTTCTTGGTAGGAAATCTTGGGAGCAGGTTTATCAAAAATAGAGTAATGAATGGGTAACATGAAGCCATTGCAGATTTGGTATAAATGATGCCTATGGGAGGTTTTCCACAATTTCTGATAGTATATGTGAATGGGCATGGGCTCTTTTGGAGTCCACCTCCAGCCGAGCACGGAAAATTCAGAATTAAAACACAGGGTGTCCAGGATATAAGCACTGTAGTAAAATGGGGAAATAAACCTTTCAGAAATGCGAGTCTTGCCTCTGAAATCAAGAACTGCGGTGGCTAATTTGTCAGACAGTATAGTTCCCCAATCCATAATTTCACTATTACACGCTGCCTCCATTAAAGGAACCATTTCTATAGTGAAATTAGAGGAGTCGTGCAAACCCCATAATCTACACATCATGATCCCAGCATAACAATAAGGAGAACATAGAGAATCAACAGAATACATACCGGAAGATGTATGCTTGTGTTTTGCCGGATTCTGCCTCCAATTCCGAATGGGTTCGGATTCAGTTTCGTTCTCATTTCGGAATTTCTCCAGAAATGCCTTGTTGTACTTCTTCTCTGGCTCAGGCAAATGATACATTTGCCTCAAATCATTAGCTTGAAATGAATCGAAGATTCTCCCATCTCTGGTGCAGAAGGTTCTGTCTGTGATTGGGAGTTCCTCAATTGCCCACCTTACTACATCCGTATATGGGAGAATTTGTTCCCAAGCTGCTATCCGATGAAGGAAAGAGTCGGCTAAGTCCTTTAAAGTACCTTCAGATTTTTGAGTCGTATCTACTGTGGCTTCTACTGTTGTCACTTCAGGTTCTTCAGCTTCTATCAAATTATAGGTACTTTGCCAAGAAGTTTTGCCAAGACCTGAACATGTAGTATCAGATATCAATCCTTTCTTTTTATTTCCTGGATCAGTGATGGCTTGTTCTATGGCTGGCGAAGCGGAAGCGTTTGCAGTTTTCTTGGACTTCTTCCCCATTTTGATTGCATTTATCAGCTTAGAAGAATTCTGCACAGGAGTAAAAATAAGCGTAACACAGAGAATTGGCAGTGCCTTGGCCATTTTGGCGGTTGAGCGCAGGTGAATCTCGATTATAAAGATAAGAATTTTAATACGAATTAATCGTAATATCCCCGTTTTAACAACTTTTTTGAAGTTCGTGTTTTGGCTTTATCGCATCGCATCGGGACGAAAAGGCGCTTTTCTTATACTGGCATCTCTTGGAATCCTCGTTCGTCGATAGCGATATCGCATCGCATCGGGAGCATTTAACCGAGGCTCTTTTAAAAGCATGCATGGTATATCGCCGATCGCTCATTGCGTGTTATCGCGTCGGAGCAAACCAAAGGTTCCTTAAGTTATGTTTCCTTTGTCATTGCGATATGCGATCTTGCGATCGCTTTATCGCAATGATAAAAGATTTAATTATTTATATCCCAAGGCCATTATTGGTTTGTCAAAAAGGTTTTTTTTGTAATGTTTTTTATTTCATTTTCAGACCTTTTTGAATAATGAAAAATTGATACCAATTAAAAAATAAAAGGGACCCATTTCATATTATAGTGTTGTGAATAAAAATTATATGAAATGGGGGGTTGTTGTAGAGGACAACACATCCATACATTGAATACAATATATATACCCTAGGAAAACCTAATACAGGACGAACCAAACTAGAAGGAGAGGCCTTGCTCTTTTCTTCTCTGGATGAAAAGTGAATATAAAGAAAGAAGTACTCACGCTGGCCAAATGTGGATGCTACATGATTTTCTTCTTCCTCTTCCATGCTTCAATATCCCATAACTATGAACATAATATTGAAACGTAACTATGAAATAGATATAAATGTAGAGAACATAGAGAAACCCAACTTGACTCATTTATAGAGAGTTGAAGAAGTTACATGGTCACTAGGTGTTATGATTTGTCTTATGAGGATCAATTTTTATTTGTTTCTTTTTCTTTCTAATATTGATCCACCCAGTTCTGTTGACATGGGCTAGTGGCATTGTGATATACTGGTTTGTGAAATGGAATCATGAATGCAAGGTGGTTAGGACTAGGATTTTCCTTTTTGATTCACGAAGATGATTTAAAACTCAAAAGAGATTTGATGGCACCAAAGATGAGTGTGTCTCCCCACCACTACCAAGGGGAACTTTCATAGGTTTCTTTCCTTTCTTGAGCCATTTTATTTATTGGAGTACATATGTTTCCCTGTATTAATTACCATCCTTTGGGATTTTTCCTATGTCCATTGGATGTAGAAGATGTTGGTAAAGATGAATATGTTTCTTGGAGGTGTACAATTTATTGGCATGATCTACATCTAAATGTTTTTATTTCAATATCTAACATTTCAGTAAAAGTGAAATCAACCCATTATATGAGAAACTAGTTGGGAAACTCACAACTTAGGTCGAGCACTACACATATATGGGTAAAGTTGTTGAGCCCATGACAATATGAGCTCCATTAACTTTAATAAAATGACCCAGGGAGTTTCTAATAGTTGCAAGAAAATTAGGATACCATAAGTGAAGAGGAGGTTTGGAACCCTTACCTAGACCGGAGTTGTTGTAATAATCATGGTGTTTGGATCAAATTTTGAGAACTAGGGATGAAAGGAGAGGTGAATTTTCCCCTAGAAATAGGGTCCTAGGTTGAAAAATTTTTTTCTATCCACCATGGCCTTAAAAATTACAATGAAGTAACACTTGGAATGGAGGAAGGGCTCATTGTTGGTAATCTAGGTTTGATTTTTCCACCCATGAAGCATTGTTGTAGATGGTCAAAGCCCATTAAAACGACAAATAGTGTCATCCCTTCAATACAAAAAGTTGTGGGAATATACCTGCAAGTTCTAACACTGGAATGTCCTTTGATTTCTCCATAATGAAGGCAGGATTGAGAGGCACGCCTTTTTCTTTGAGGGAATAGAAAGCCTAGGCTTTACCTCATCCTTGAATTGATGGGATTTGGAGGAGGAGGGCATATTTTTTCATAGGGATCCTCCAAGAAGGTTTGAAACCAAAAACATGATAGCATCCTTGCTTATTCCAAAATCCATGGGAAAGAAACTATCAAGGAGTTTCCTTCTTGCATAGAGTCATTTCTAATGGCTTGGATGAAACCCTCTCTTTGTTGTATCCATGAATTCAATATAGAGACAGAACCCATGGATTTCATATGAAAATAGAAGGATTCCCTTGAATGGGACCTCATAAAGACTTGAAGATCTGCAGTGACTCTGCCTTGTTTTTTAAGATTCGTGTTAGATAAGATGTTATGAAACCAGCTCCAAAAGTAGAAGAAAAAAGATATCAATGCCTTAGAAATAAGCCACTTCGAGGGGAAACCTCCAATATATTACATGAATGAACAATTCTTGGATGATACAAATGACAAAAACTCCTTTCTATATATAGGAGTCCATGGGGCCACAATGTAATCCTAGTGGGGCCACAATGTAATCCTAGATGACGTAACAATAACAACGTAAGGGCACAATAATAACAATATTGGGGTTACAGGGGTACAATAATAACAATAAGGGGGCTACACTAATAACAATAAGGGGCTAAACTAGTAATATAGGGACCTAACATGCCCCTATCCTTCAAAAAAGTGTTGTCCTCAACGCTTGAGTAGCTCTAGGTGCTTTTGTATAAAATTCTTATCCTCCCATGTAGAATATTCAGTGGGTAAGTTTTTCCACTTGATGAGATACTCTGAAATTGATCGATTTTTTAGCTGTCGAGTTCTTGTTTCCATGACCGCTTTAGGTTCCAATATGATTTTTCCTTCCTCATCAAGTTCTAGCAATATTGTTTGGACTAGAAGATTTTCACCTATAACCTTCTTTAAGCATGAAACATGGAAAACTGGATGCACTCGCGAAGAAGCAGGAAGCTCCAATTTGTATGCCATAGTACCAATCTTTTGCAACACCTTGTAAGGACCATAGTACTTTGGCGATAATTTATTATCCTTCTTAGCTTTCTTGAGGGACATTTGTTCGTATGGTTGTAGCCGTAAAAATACCTAGCTTCCTACATCAAAAAATTCTCTCGCCGCGATGTTAATCTGCCAAATCGCCTGCTATTTCATTCATTTGATTTTTTGCCAAATTTAGGTTATCCTTTAAGAGTTAGAGAACTTCTTGTTTCTGCTCGATGTGATGTTCCACTGCTTGAACGTTAGAATTTTCTCCTAAAGATGATGTGATGGATGATGTATGATATCCATAAAGTGCCATAAATGGGGTCATTTTTTCCGTAATATGGAAGGAAGTGTTATACCACCATTCAATGAGAGGTAACTACTTGACCCATTGTGTTTTTTTATCAAATAAAACAACAAAGATATCCTTCCAAAAATTTATTCACTATCTCAGTTTGACCATCGGATTGAGGATGATATGATGAGCTATGAGCTAATTGAGTACCCAAACAAGAAAATAACTCCGTCCAAAAATTTCCAGTAAAAATGGGATCTCTATCACTCACAATAACCTTTGGGTTTCCATGTAGCTTTTGAATTGTTTCCATAAATATAGTAGCAACTGTACTTGCTTTAAATGGATGAGATAATGAAAAAAAGTGTGCATACTTGGTAATTCTATCAACTACCAGCATGATGACACTCTTTCCTTCAGACTTAGGTAAACCTGTGATAAAATCCATTGAAATCTCCTCCCAAAGTTGACTTGGAATGGATAAAGGTTGTAGAATATCAGAGGTTTTAATTGTCTCAACTTTATTTTGCTGGCAAACCAAACATTCTGCCACAAAATTTTGAATATCAGATTTAAGGCCATCCCAAAAAAATTCTTTCTTCACCCTGTGGTAAGCTTTTAAAAATCATGAGTGTCCTCCTAAAGGAGAAGTGTGCAATTCCAAAAGAATATTTTGTTTTAGTTGGGAATTCTTACAAAGGTATAAGAGATCTTTGTACCATAAGGAATCATTTTTCCAAATAAATGTATTCGATGTACTAGGATCTTGCTGCAAATTTTGAATGAGTGTCAACACTTCTTCATCCGTCTTCCATTCATCCATTGCTTCGGTTATCCAATCTGGTTGGATAATAGAAATGGCACAAAGCAATGCTTCCACCTCTTCATTTTTTCTTGACAGTGCATCTAAAACAACATTTAGCTTCCCTTTTTTGTAGATTATTTCAAAGTCATACCCCAACATCTTTGTCACTCATTTTTGTTGCTCTTATGAAGATAGTATTTTTTCCAAAAAGTGTTTAAGACTATCATGATCAATTTTTACCTTGAAGTGTTTTTCCATTAGGTAAGGTCGCCATTTATTTAGTGCATGTAGTATTGCTAACATTTACTTCTCATAAATAGCTTTCTGTAAATACTTTCCTTTGATTGGATGACTTTCAAAAGCAATGGGTCTTCCTTCTTGCATTAAAACAACACCAATTCCATTTCCTGAGGCATCACATTCCACAATAAAGGTTTTTTTGAAGTCTGGCATAACTAATACTAGTGCTAGGCACATTTCCTCTTTAAGATGTTCAAAGGCTTTAGTTGCTTCAGGAGTCCATGAAAATGCATCTTTCTTCAATAATGTTGTTAGAGGTGCTACTATTCTCCCATAAATCTTAACAAACTTGCAATAATACCCTGTTAAACCGAGAAATCCTCGCAACTGCTATATAGTTGAGGGGACTTTCCATTCCTTAATGGCTTTAATTTTGTTAGGGTCTACCTTAACACCCTCGTGAGATACAATATGACCCAGATATTCCACCTCTTGTACTCCAAAGAAACATTTGGATGATTTTGCATATAATTGTTTCTCCTGCAATAGTTTGAGCACCCTGTCAACATGTTCAATATGATCCTTCCAAGACTTGTTGTAGATTAGTATATCATCAAAAAATACTAGCAAAAATTTTCTAAGGAAGGGTTTGAAAATGGAATTCATCAACCCTTGAAATGTAGAAGGTGCATTGGTAAGGCCAAAAGGCATGACCAAAAATTCATAATGACGTTCATGAGTTTGAAATGCTATTTTCGGAATATCTTCAGTCTTCATTCTAATTTGATGATATCCTGAATGAAGATCCAACTTGGTAAAATAAATTGCTCCATGTAATTCATCCAATAATTCAAAAATCACAGGAATGGGAAATTTATCTTTAATAGTGAGCTTATTGAGCTCCCTATAATTATGACACATGCGCCATGATCTACCTTCTTGTGCACCAATACTACTGGAGCAGAGAAAGAACTTTGACTAGGTTGAATTATACCAGCCTCTAACATTTCTGCAATCATACATTCAATTTCACTCTTTTGGACATAAGGATATCTATAAGGCCTAATGTTTGGAGGAAGACTTCCCGAAATCAAATGAATAGCATGATCATGATCATGAATAGGTGGGAATCCTTTGGGAGTTTCAAACACCTTGGAATGATTGTCCAAGAATTTTTGGAGATATGCAGAAATAGATTATTTTGATGTTGGAACTTCTAGTGAGCATAATTGTGCAATTACGCCTCGTTGTTCTTTCTTCAGAATCTTTGTCATGACATTAGAGCTTATTATCTTTCTCGGCTTCCCTACGATACCCCATAATTTGAATTCCTTTCCTTCTGAAAAAAAATTCAAGAAAAGTTCTTGAAAATTAAAAGCTATCGTCCCCAAAGATTGTAACCATTGTACTCCTAGTACAACATCATCACCTCCCATAGGAATGGAAAGCATTGGACTATTCAATACATATTCCCCCATGGTTAGCTTAATATTATGGCATTTTCCAGAGCAATTTATAGTTCCTCCATTTGCAACCATCAATTTACATTCTGGTGCTGGGTATAGGAAACAATTCAATTCCTTGGCTACTTTACAATGAATAAAATTATGGGTTCTACCCGAATCAATCAACACTATTACCTTTTTCTTCTTGATATGTCCTTCTATCTTGAGAGTTTGAGGAGTGGTAATTCTTGCCAATGCATTACACGATATGGTCAGACTCATTTCTTCCTCTTCTAGAGTTGGTTCCTAGTGTATATCCTCTTCTTTTGAATATTCTTGTTCATTTTCTTCTTCCCCTTCACAACCTATGTAAAATAATTTTCTCAGCGCACTTATGACCTTTAGTGTATTTGCTATCACAACTGTAGCAAAGCTCTTTTGCTCTTTTTTCTTCCAATTTTTGTGGTGTCAACCTTGTAGGTTGTGGAAGTCTAGGAGTAGTGTTGAGTCCCGAATTTGTCTCTCTTCCATACACTTTTCCATATCTCTTTCACTCACCTAAACCTCCAAAATTGTCAAATATCATGTGCAAAAGGGTATCTAACATGGTTTTTAATTATGTTTGTGTGTTTTCTATTTGATTTAGATTTTGTTCATACAGCTGCGGAAACTTGTCACTTTCCGCAGCCGCTGCAACTTTCCGCAGCTATTTTGTGGAAATCAATGTTGCAGGTGTCAACGAAGGAAACGAGCCACATGGGCAGGCTAGGAATGACAAGGACATGGTTCGTGTCCTATTGGTTCAATGAAATTCGTCAAGGAAAGCCGCGGTCAAAGCCATCCACGTGGAAGTCAACTGTGGAGTTCTATGTCGGTTGGACTCTGTTTCGTGGCATAGAAACATCCATACGGCCGTTTCCCAAGCTTGTGGAAGTTAATTGACATCTGTGCAAAGTTCTGGAGTTGAGTTTAAGCGCCCACCTTCCATAGATCCGTTTCCCAAACATGGCCATACTCCTAAATCCGTGGCCTTCGTGGTCTACGTGTTGGCTGCTATCATAAACTTCAGGAAACAGTTACATTTTATTGCTTTATAAAGAGCGTTTGCATACGCACGCAGAGTTAGTGAATGTGAGTTGATAGTTGTTAGTTGTTAAGTTGATGTGCGTACTCTGTTATGTGGTGATTACGCTGCCTTGAGCCGTAATACCACCAGCCTGTAATGACTTTCTTTTTAATGTGAAAAACTCTGTTTCATAACTTAATTCGTTTTTGAAGATCATACCAGAGCTGCGTAGAGGGCCCCTGCTCAGCCGAGGTTCTGTGTATTAATGTATATATTTTTCATTTCATTTCTTTAAGCAGTCATTGTATCATAACTCATTACATGTTCATATTTCATAGTTGTTTTATTTTTGTTCATACATTTCTGTAATTTCCATTGCATTCCTGTCTTTTATGTTTTTATGATTGTTAAATCACTGATCAGTTTTCTTGTGCAGGTTTTATGTAGACAGCCCTGGGCATTTTCATAGTATTTTTGCTAATGATATGAAACTGATATTATTCTGCTGCTAGTTTTCTTTCACAGTCTTTGTTTAACTTCAGTTTTGTTTTGTGCATTTCAGTTTTGTTTATCTGATTCAATAGTTAAAATTAGACATATTAAGCTACTCATAGTGTCCTCAGCTACCTCCGAAAGCCACAGCTGGACTGATGGTGAGGGGCTGCATGATGAGATGTGTAGTTTAGTATTAGTTTCTTTTCCGCAAACTTAAATATATTGAATCATGTATGACATCTTCAATTGCCTCCGAAAGCCACAGCTGGACTGATGGCGAGGGATTGAATCATGTGTGTATGGTTTAGTATTAGTTTACTTTCTGCAAATTAAATATCAGTTACACAAGTTGTTTATGATTAGTTCCGCAAGTCATAGCTGGTCTAATGATGAAGGGTCAGAAAATGAATTGATGTAATCTGGTTTAGATTTCTTTCATTGCAATTTTGAATTTCCATAAGCATAGTTTCTTTTGTGTTCAATTGGCAGCAAGAATAGTTTAGTTTTCATATTCACTAGTTTCTTGTTTTGATTCATTAGATTAACAGCACTTTCCATTTCAGCAGTTTACTTTCTTTTGTCATTTGTAATTTCAATTTGCTTTTAAAGTTTCGAGATTGGTAAATCATTATAGGGGATATCACTTTCTTGAACAATTATAACCAAACTTGTTTTTCACTTTAGAATTTCCATTTCACCTTAGAAAGACCATAAACGACAAAAAGTTAAGAAAGAGGTTATCTTGCACATATAGTGCGCCGCACTTCATCAGCTTACGATTCCCGGATTGACAATTAAATGCAGCAATTTAGGACACACTAAATTGACCAAACAAGTAGCAACACTTCCATCTTTATATATGTGAGTGGTAGGCTTCCTTGTTGCCATAATTTTATATTCAATTTTTCTTTCCAACCTGAATGCCTTTTCCAATGAATCAGGTCCCCAAATGCGAACTTCATGTTGGATATTATCCTTTAAAGTCCCTATGAAGAAATCCATCTTGTGTTCCTCTGGAATATCAGTTACCCTTATATTCAATTTTTGGAAGTCCTCAATGTGCTCTGCCACTAAACCCTTTTGTTTGAGATTTATCAATTGGCTAAAGAAGGTGTTGCTTTTTGTATCTTCATAATGTGCTATCATTTCCTCCGTAAAAATTGACCAAGCGACAATTTTTTTACGAGAGAAAAGCCATCGATAACATACAAATGTATTTTGTTCTAAATGTAAAGTTGCAATGCGTACCTTTTGTGTGTTTTGCACATTATTGAGATCAAAATATTGCTCCATCTGTAGTATCCATGTTATAGGATCCTTGCCATCAAACTTCCTCATATCCATCTTTGGAATATGGTGGTTCTTCTGTCCAACATTATAGTTTATGAAATCATGATTAACATTTATTTTGTTCTCATCATGAGTTTCCTCTACTATCTTTTCGCCATTAGGAAACATTTCTTGTATCAACTTTGCCAAACCTTCGATGTCTACTTTTATATCATTCTTCATGTTTTCAATTTTTTCATCGATCTTAGCTTCCATGTCATCCATCTTAGCTTCCATGCCATCCATCTTAGTTTCCATGCCCACTTCCATGCCTTCCATCTTAGCTTCCAAACCATTCATCTTAGCTTCCACACCTTTCTTAAAACCATCCATCTTATTTTCCACGCCTTTCTTCAAAACTTCCATTTCATTTTTTGTTTCTCTTTGTCATAGCGGAATTTGGTGCACTTGCTCTTGTAATTTTGATATCTCATGTTGTGTTTCTTCGTCTTCATGAGTCATAGTAGAGCCTTTTGAAGGCTTAATAGGTGTTGAATTCCTTTTATGGGTCGTTTTAGATGTAGAAATTTGCTGAATAATGAAGATTTATCCACTAAGATTATCCTGATCATACATTAATTCGAATTCATGTATAACACATAACCTCTTCTACAATCAATCATCAATTTGCGGAAATAGAAAAGTCGCATGTGCACATAAACACAATATGTAATGGGTAAAGCTTATAGCTGAAAACCCCCAGCTATTTGTATATTATAATAGAAGAGAAACATGTAACAATCTCAGTACAATACTCCTCACAAGTACTCAGTACTGTCTCTAAAAGTTACACACAAACTAGCTTGGTTTTGAACAAGTCACAGGTTCAAGACTCATCCACTAATTGCCTGCCTCTATTGCGCAATCAAGGCTGGTCTAATGAGAGATCCAAGTTCGAATCTCACTGGCTACAAATGCGCAATCATCATTGGAAATATCCTCCAATGCTTGTGCAAATCTCATGCACAATTGCTGTCGCAACTAATAGCAAACTCACCCTTTCATCTACCTCTTCCACTGGTCTCCACTGAACTGTCCATGCACTGTAGTGAACTGATGTGTTCTTGAGTTGAATAATGAGTTAATAATTAGTGAATTAAATAATATTTAATTCACTCCACTCATTAATAGTTGATTAGCTAGTTAAACTAATCACAACTAGTTCAACTAAGTTAAACCGAACACAACTCCACCAACTGTCTCATCAACTCCACCAAACTCTGCCACTGAAGTCCTAACTGAAGTCAACCATGCATGAGCTCATCAAACCCCAAGGAATAGCGTAATTCCTTCTGTCAGATGCATGGGCCACATCCGTAGCTCCAACTGAAGTGCTGTAAGAGAATAAACTGAAGTTTAGAGTCCAAATATTATTATGGGCTAATAATATTTGACTGACCTATTTTTAGACAGGCAGTCTAAAAATAGACTTCGACCTGTATGTCTAAAAATAGAGGTCCATCTATTTTTACCAACTCGACCAATCATCCAAGAATAGCATACTGCAACTCCTAGACCATGCTCCATATGTCTAAAAATAGACATAGTCTAAAAATAGACTTTGCGCCAAAACTAGCCTGCGGGCCCACTTAGTGAAGGCGACTTCATTTCACTAAGCTCCATCATCTTGTTGCATTTTCAACACTCCCTCTCAACAAGATATGGATTATCTGCAACCCCTATCCTGCCTCTGTGGAATTCGAACTTGCTCCTGGTGAGCGCCTTCGTCAAGATGTCAGCATCTTGATCCTCCGTGGGAACATATGAAAGTAACATGATTCTCCGCTGAACACAATATCTGATATGATGGTACCTGATGTCGATGTGTTTGGATCTATCATTAAATACTGGATAAACCGAGAGTTTAATGCAACTCTGGTTATCACAATAAATCACAGTAAGCTCCAAGTGCAACCCGAACAATCCAACGAGGATCTTCCTCATCCAAATAGCCTCTCATGCAACCAAGCTTGCTGCCATGTACTCGGCCTCTGCTGAACTGAGTGCCACGGATCTCTGCTTCCTGCTGTACCAGGAAACTGCTGTCGACCCGATGCTGAAAATACCTCCATATGTGCTCTTACGATCCGTTGGGCTCCCTGCCCAATCTGCATCAGTGAAGCCGGAAAGCTTTGCTCCATCCTCCTGTCTGTACCATAGACCATATCCCGATGTGCCACTAAGATAACGTAATACATGCTTTCCTGCCTTCCAGAAGAGCTTGGTAGGCTTAACCATAGCTTGCGAAAGCTGGTTAACATCATAGCATATATCAGGTCATGTATTGACCAGATACATAAGCGACCCCACCAACTGTCGATAGACAGTGGCATCCACTACCTCCACTGAAGTAGCATCCTCCTTCCTCCAACCACCAGGAAGAGGAGTGTCAACAGGCATGCAACCATGCATGTTGAACCTCTCCAGTATCTCCCAGGCATACTTACCCTGAGAAAAAAATAGTCCTCCACTGCGCTGCCAAATCTCCAATCCCAAAAAATAATGAAGGAGGCCCAAGTCCTTCATCTCGAACTCTCTAGCAAGGTCCTCCTTGCATGAAAGTATCAACAGCTCATCACCCGTCAAAATCAGATCATCTACATACAGTACAATGATCAGCAGCTTCCCCTCCACCATAATCTGGTACAGGTTAGGATCCGCCTCACTCTTGGAAAATCCAAGCCCGGTGAAATAACTGTCAATCCGTGTGTACCAAGCACGAGGTGCTTGCTTCAGCCCGTACAGTGCTCTCTTGAGTCGGCAAACATGCGACTCACTGCTGAAGATCTCGAAACCTTCAGGCTGCTCTATGTACACCTCCTCCTCAATGACTCCGTTGAGGAACGCAGTCTTCACATCCATCCGATGGATGTGCCATCCCATCTGCGCTGAGAGAGCTAGGATCGTCCGTATGGAAGAGTACCTTGTGACAGGTGCAAAGGTCTCCTCATAATCGATCCCCTCGATCTGTGAGAAGCCACGGGCGACAAATCTCGCCTTGTACTTCTCCACACTCCCATCAGCCGCCTGCTTCACTTTGTAGATCCATCGCGAACCCACCACTGATTTCCCCTCCGATCTTGGGACAATCTCCCATGCACTGTTCCTGACGATCGAATCATATTCTTCGATCATGGCATCAACCCATGCGGGTTCCTCCACAGCTTCCTCAAAAGAGGATGGCTCCGTCACAACACATTGACCCATAAGAGCCATGTATCCAGTGTACCGATCCGGTGACTGTCTCTGTCTGCGCTGTGCTGTAGGTGGTCCTACAACCTTCTCTGCATCCCGAGCCAGTCGCTCAGCTTCTGTAGTGCGCATGCGCCCTCTGATGGTTGGCGCTGCATGGGTGGTTTCTTCCACCTCCTGAACTTCCTCTTGTGGATGATCCACATCCGGAAGCTCCTCCTTAGGAACTAACAACTCCTCATCTGCATGCAAGTGTGGCTCCCTCTCAAGCGAACACTGCATGGCTTTCTCCTCCTGAAACTTGATATCCCGTCGCACAACAGTCTTGCGACTGTCTGGAAAATACACCCGATAGTTGTGAGGTGTATCAGTGTACCCCAAAAATATTCCAACCTTTGCGGTCAGATCCAGCTTCTTTCTGGCATCCTTCGTCACATGCATGTAGACAGGTGAGCCAAAAATTCTCAGATGAGAAATATCAGGCCTCTTGCCAGAAAACACCTCCTCCGGTGTACTCATGCCAAGAACCTTGTGAGGACAACGGTTCTGCACATACACTGCTGTATTGCATGCCTCAGCCCACAAGTGAAGGGGTAGGCCAGGATCATGCAACATCGCCCGTGCAGCACCCACGATCGTTCTGTTCTTCCGCTCAGCCACCCCGTTCTGCTGTGGGTTATGGGGTGCGATGAGCTCTCTCCGAATCCCTTCTACGCTCGCGTAAAAGTCTTCTTGAATCTCGGGGGTAGAGATGAATTCACCACCATTGGCTACTCCTAAGAGCCTTCCGTGCTTCCCGATTCCTTCTAACCAAAGGCTCTCGACCACGGCACTTTGAAAATGTCTCCTCCTTCTCCGCATGAAGAAGATCTGTGATTTTCGAGAGAAATCATCAACAAAGATCACATAAGACTTGTGCTTTGGGTCGTCGCCGCGCAGAAAGGACCACACACGTCCGTGTGAACTCTCAAGGATCGCTGGCACGACTATCCTTCTCGTGAGCAGGCTTTCACATTGCCTTCCCAAAGTACACCCCTTGGGTGACCGATCCGACCGCGCAAGAGTGCCCTTAGGAAGCCCAGTAGAAATCTGCTGCAGAATCTTCAAAGCCCCATGGTGAAGGTGGCCCAATCTCCTATGCCACAGTTCAACCTCATCATCCCGGCTCACCACTTCTCTCGCCTTGCATGCCATAGCTGTGTAGTAATCTACCTGCAACTGATAAAGGTTCTTGGTTCGAGCCCCTATCTTCCGGGTTTCTCCAGTAGTCTTACTATGCAGGAAGGCTTTTCCTTCGCCGAAGACCACATCATACCCCTTATCCTCCAAAATCACCACAAAGATCAAGTTCTTCTTCAATCCAGGTACATGCATGACATCCTTCAATACAAAGATTTTACCAGACTCCCTCTGAAAGGATATGGTACCGATACTAGTCGCACTGTATCTACAATCATTGCCCATCTCGATGTGCACCAAGATCTTTTTCCTCCAGATCTGAAAACAGATCTCGATCTCCGGTCATGTGAAATGACGCACCACTGTCCAAGAACCATACTGATCCCATCACACTTGAAACCAAGCATGCGATCAGTGAAAAATCTAGTTTGAATTGAGAAGCCAATGCCTCTCTCACTGCAGATCCAGCAGCCTTCTTATTTTTCTTCTTCTGCGGACAATTTGTGGCATAGTGTCTGTGCTGGTGACAGTGAAAACACTTCACCTTGGACATGTCTTGCTTCTTGCCTTTCGCACCAGACTGAGAAGCCTTCTTTATCTTCCCCTTCTTTGCTTTGGCAGCAAAAGTGCAATTTTCTTCATCAGATACCTTTGATGAAGACCCATCCCTGGTAGTCCTCATTATCTCCTCTTGCATGAGATCCACCCAAAGTCGCTCCCATCCCGGCAACTTCTCCTGACCATTGACAGAGTCCTAATAGGAATGCCAAGCCTTCGTAAGACCAAGGAGAGCCAGGTCTACCATGTCCTCTTCTTCGACAGTCACCCCCACACTTCCCAGCTCATCTCTGCATTGAGTGAACTTCGTGAGGTATTTGGCGATACTGTCGCCTTTCTCCATCTTAATGTTTCTGAGTTTATCCTTGAGCGCCAGCTTCCTTTGGTCGCTCTTACTCTGGAATAGATTTGTCAACACTTTCCACATCAAATATGGAGAAGCTTTTCCATGCAGGATGGATACAATGTGATCCTTCACGCCCTCCAACAGAATCCTTCGACATTTCGCCATCTTCTTTTGCCAAGCCTCGACTTCAGCAGGATCAGTGGGCTTTTGGACATCCGTATCTACGAAATCCTTCAGTCCATCATCTTCTAATACTGCCTCCATGCGATCTTTCCATGCAACATAATTCGAACTGCCTTCAAGAGCATATTCGAGTCACAAACCGTTGAAAGACATTTTCAACTCCGGCACCAAGAAAACAAACTGCTGCAAAATTCGAATTCCAAACTCAAAAACTCAACTGCTTCTGGATCTATGAGAACAAATTATTTCTAGCACAGAGATCGACTGTAAGGGCATTTACTGGATATATCACCTTTCAGAGAAAGGATGGATCCAGAGGCTACCTGGCCCGTTACAGACTTTGTCTACCGAAATAATATTGTAATCACTGCAATAGATCCCGATGATTAATTTTCTCTGATACCATGTATAAATTTGTTGAATAATGAAGATTTATCCACTGAGATTATCCTGATCATACATTAATTCGAATTCATGTATAACACATAACCTCTTCTACAATCAATCATCAATTTGCGGAAATAGAAACAGTCGCATGCGCACATAAACACAATCTGTAATGGGGAAAGCTTATAGCTGAAAACCCCCAGCTATTTGTATATTATAATAGAAGAGAAACATGTAACAATCTCAGTACAATACTCCTCACAAGTACTCAGTACTGTCTCTAAAATTTACACACAAACTAGCTTGGTTTTGAACAAGTCACGGGTTCAAAACTCATCCACTAATTGCCTGCCTCTATTGCGCAATCAAGGCTAGTCTAATGAGAGATCCAAGTTCAAATCTCACTGGCTCCAGCTGCGCAATTATCATTGGCAATCTCCTCCAATGCTTGTGCAAATCTCATGCACAACTGCTATCGCAACTAATAGCAAACTCACCCTTTCATCTACCTCTTCCACTGGTCTCCACTAAACTGTCCATGCACTGTAGTGAACTGATGTGTTCTTGAGTTGAATAATGAGTTAATAATTAGTGAATTAAATAATATTTAATTCACTCCACTCATTACTAGTTGATTAGCTAGTTAAACTAATCACAACTAGTTCAACTAATCACAACTAGTTCAACTAAGTTAAACTGAACACAACTCCACCAACTGTCTCATCAACTCCACCAAACTTCTGCCACTGAATTCCTAACTGAAGTCAACCATGCATGAGCTCACCAAACCCCAAGGAATAGCGTAATTCCTTCTTTCAGATGCATGGGCCACATCCATAGCTCCAACTGAAGTGCCGTAAGAGAATAAACTGAAGTTTAGAGTCCAAATATTATTAAGGGCTAATAATATTTGACTGACCTATTTTTAGACAGGCAGTCTAAAAATAGACTTCGACCTGTATGTCTAAAAATATAGGTCCATCTATTTTTACCAACTCGACCAATCATCCAAGAATAGCATATTGCAACTCCTAGACCATGCTCCATATGTCTAAAAATATACATAGTCTAAAAATAGACTTTGCGCCAAAAATAGCCTGCGGGCCCACTTAGTGAAGGCGACTTCATTTCACTAAGCTCCATCATCTTGTTGCATTTTCAACATTAGAACCCAATACTGATATCTATTCTTCAATATTCCCTTGGAATAAATTCAAACTAATTTTTTTTCAAACAAGACTTATGTAATTCGAAAAAAATACACACCTTTTTCTTGCTTTTAAGGAGTGCGATATTGAAACTAAATTATCTTTGTGATTTTGGATCTTCAGTATATGAAATTTTCTTTAAGGTAGCGCTTTGAATCCTCTTTCAAATGCCACAGGTCTGACCTGATTTTGATTCTTGAATACAAATTTGTGCCCAATCTCCTACAATGACCTAATTATGGAGTAGTTCAGTAGAGCGAACTTGTATGACTTGCCACATGTCACTGATTCCTCCTTCAGCTCTGAAATTGATAGACAGGAAACTACATTCCATTTTCTTGCGTCTATATTTTATATAATTCCAATCCGATGCTCAGAGAGAGTTATGAAGAGTTTCCCACGATCACCTCTTTGAGATGAAATTTGGGAGCCTGAAAAATTCCTACCTTCCACAGAACATTTCTTTGAAAATATTGCAAACCAAGATCTGAAATTTTGCGATGATGTTCCTCAGGATTTCTGATTCGTGCTATAAAAATTTCAGATTCTGAACCTTCGTAGAAAGAACTTTATAGAAAACATTATGCGATGACCTGTTTCAGTTAAATTGAGGAGCCTGCAAAAATCCCTAACTTCCACATATCATATCTCAAAAAATATTGCGAACCAACCTCTGAAATTTTGCGATGGGGTTTCTCAGGATTTCTTCTTCACACTCTAAAAATTTCAGCTTCTGAACCTTCATAGAAAAAATTTTATAGCGAAGATTCCACGATGACCTGTTTGGAGCAGCAAAACCCTAGAATCCAAATCTATGATACCAAATGTTATGAAACCAGCTCCAAAAATAGAAGAAAAGAGATATCAACGGCTTAGAAATAAGCCACTTCAAGGGGGAAACCTTAAATACATTACATGAATGAAAAATTATTGGATGATACAAATGACAAAACCTCCTTTCTATATATAGGAGTCCATGGGGCCACAATGTAATCCTATCCGACTTAACAATAACAATGTAAGGGCACAATAATAACAATATTGGGATTACAGGGGTACAATAATAATAATAAGGGGGCTAAACTAATAACAATAAGGGGCTAAACTAGTAATATAGGTACCTAACATAGGAATGCAATGGTATTAGTGGAAGTAAGACCATATTGGAGCTGAAAGTCTTATCTAGTGTTTGTGTAAGTTGCGACTCTTAAAATGAAATGGTGGCACCTCATTTGGCTTGAAATGCCATGGATATAGCCAGTGACCACATGCTCTCTCTAGTTATATTTTTAACTGCCAATACTAGTGTGGTCCTAGCTCATCCATTGAGTCATTTTATTGTCGTGTTCATTTAATTAGGGTTAACTATTGAAAGTGTGATGACAAAGAACTCATTCAATGTCTTATTGACCCATTGATGAGTGTTTTTAATGTATCAAATGAAAGATCAACCATAATTTGAGCCTTGAGCTCAAGATAGACTTTGTCAAACTTTAATATCACGTTTACACTGGCATTTGAAGCAATGGATTTAAAAACCCTTGATTTCATGAACTGTCTTGACTCTTGAATATTTTCTTAACTCCCTAGTTGCTTATATTAATCCCAAAAAAGAGAAAACATGTAAATATAAATTAGCTAATTAGTTGGAAAAAACAATGTTATCGTAAACCTTGTGCAGAGCAATGTTTGATGGCTTGGAGGGATCCCCTCCCTTCATTATTTCTATGAATTTAATATATAAACAAAATATGTGGATAATATGGAGGGGTTCCTCTAAAAGGGACCTCATAAAGACGTGAAGATATGCTATGGCTCCCTCTTGTTTGAAGATTCATGTTAGATAATATCACAATTATAGTAGTTAGACAAAGACCATACTAGAGCTAAGAGGCTTTCTTGCCCTAGTGTTTAGCAAGTGAAGACTCTTCAAAAGCTATGGTGGCACCTCATTTAGCATGTAATTCTAGATATAGCCACTAACGATATTATCTCTATGGTTACAATTGTAACTACTAGCCCTAATGTGGCCCCGGCTTGGTCATTGACCCCTTTTGTTATCACGTTCATTTATCTAGGGCTTGTTATTGTAGGCATGATGACAATGACTTCTTGACCCATTGATGTGACCCCTTTTGCTGTCATGTTCATTTATATAGGGTTTGTTATTGTAGGCATGATGATAATGGCTTCTTGACCCATTGATGTGTGTCCTTAGTGTAATCAAAAGCAAGATTGGCCAGAATTTGAGCCTTGAGCTCAATATTGACGTCATCAAACTTGGATCTCATGTTGATGATGTCATTTGAAGCCATGCATTTACAAATCCTCGATTTCATGCACTATCTTGAATATTTAAAGTCTTGTTTCTATGTTCTTCTTCAGTCACTTGCTTATAACTTTATATTAATCTTAGAAAGAGACAACATTCCATAGGCCCAAATATTTCCCACAATCACAGATGCATAGGTTCAAATGTGAATTCCAATGTCTCAAGTAAAAACGACAATGCTTTAGATCCAAAAATTATAGTCCCTCAGGTCGAATTGCAGATATGTCCAAGCTACTACATGGTTTGCATTTAAGGTTTTCCATAGGCCTGCAAAATAGATCTATTAGAGATCCATTTAACCCTTAGTAATGTGTCTTAAAAAATCTTTATAGAACAGAGAGAGGAAGTGTCAATCTCCACAGGTCAAAAGAATGCCATAGTAGGTTTGAGATTCAGTACTTTCACAAGTCTGCATTATCTTTCAGGTGCGAGTATTTTTGCAAGAAATGTGCCAAAATGTGCAAGTATAGGTTCCTCGGATGCGAAGTATTATTATATAGAATCTTTGCCCAGAATTCAATTTTTGAACTTACTCTTTGTTCTCCACTACACTTCTATTTATTTCTATATCTCTGTTCGAGTTTTTCATTCCACATAAATTCTTGATCGATCTTTAGGAGGTGTGAACACTGCCCCAGTGTCAGGAAGAAATCCACTATTGGGAGCACCTCTGTTTTACTTCTAATTTTGTAGAAAGATAGATCTGGGATGGGGTTGAGAGTTAATATCCCTACAAGCTCTAAGCTCTGCACTAAGCTCTAAGCTCTTCACCAATCTCTAAGCTCTGGGGTTGAGAGTCAATATCCCTACGAGCTCTAAGCTTTGCACTAAGCTCTGCATTGGCTCTAATACTTTTCAAATACTGCTTCCAAAAAAACTTCAGATATGCTTAGATTTTTTAACCATGTCACACAAGATACAAATCTGAACTATCCTTTGGCCACAGGTCTTCAATGATGTCTTCGAAATATTGTTTCTCTAGAAGTTTGTTTTGCATCCCCTCAATCCAAGGTATGTCACTAGTTCAAGACTTCTTCCTATCCACAAGGTTATAGGATTGTGTCACAAGTCCAATATTTCTTTGTCCACATATTCAAGGTTTTTTAACTGATGTCTGAGGTTCAAATCTATTCCAAGAACCTTTTCCTCAGTCACAAGTCCAAGAGTTGTCCACATATCAGAGTACTCAAGTCCAAAATTTTCTTCAGATGTTACAACATAGATCCGAGCTTTAATAAATATAATAGGTCCTGAGACTACTAGTGCACAAGTTCCTCACAGGTCTGATTTGTTGCAGAGTGTAAGCTTAAGTTCTATATCACAAGTCTGAGAGGATAATTTGAGTTTTTTGCAATAGGTAACAGGAGTATTATAATTCCACGTGCCCAAATATTTGCCACAATCACAGATGCATAGGTTCAAATGTGAATTGCAGTGTCTCAAGTAACAACTACAGTGCTTTAGATCCAAAAATTATAGTCCCTCATGTCGAATTTCAGATGTGTTCAAGCTGCTACAGGGTCTGCAACTGAAGTTTTCCATGGGTCCACAAAACAACTCTATTATAGATCCATTTAACCATTAGTAATGTTCCTTCAAAAATATTTATAGAACCGAGAGAGGAAGTGTCAATATCCACAGGTCAAAAAAATGTCATAGTAGGTTTGAGCTTCAGTGCTTTCACAAGTCCACAATATCTTTCAAGTGCGAGTATGTTTGCAAGAAATATGCCAAGATGTGCGAGTACAAGTTCCTCGGATGCGAAGTATTATTCTATAGAAAATTTTCCCAGAATTTGACTTTTGTACTTACTCTTTGTTCTCCACTACGCTTCTATTTCTTGCTATATCTCTGTTCCAATTTTCGTTCCACAAAAATTCTGGATGAATCTTCAGCAGGTGTGAACACTGCCCCAGTGTCAGGAAGAAATCCACTATTGGGAGCACCTTTGTTGTACTTCTGCTTTTGTAGAAATGTAGATCTGGGATGGGGTTGAGATTCTATATCCCTACAAGCTCTAAGCTCTGCACAAAGCTCTAAGATCTGGGGTTGAGAGTCAAGATCACTACGAGCTCTAAGCTCTACACTGGCTCTAAGCCTTTTCAAATATTGCTTCCAAAAACACCTTAGATATGCTCAGTGTTTTTAACCTCATCACACAAGCCAAAAATTTGAACTGTCCTTTGGCCATAGGTCTTCAATGATGCCTTCAAAATACTGTTTCTCCAGAAGTTTTTTTTGCAGCCCCTCAGTCCAAGGTATGCGATTAGTTCAAGACTTCTTCCTATCCACAAGGTTAGAGGAATTGTGTCACAGGTCCAATATTTCTTTGTCCACACATTCAAGGTTTTTTAACTGATGTCTCAGGTCCAAATCTATGCCAATATCCTTTGCCACAGTTAGAGGTCCAAGATTTTTCCACATATCAGAGTAATCAAGTCCAAAATTTTCTTCAGATGTTACAACACAAATCCGAGCTTTAATAAATATGACAGATCCTGAGACTATTGGTGCACAAGTCACTCAGAGGTATGATTTGTTGTAGAGTGTAAGCCTAAGGTCTATATCACAATTCTGAGAGGCTAATTTGAGTGTTATGCAATAGGTAACAAGAGTATTACAATTCCACAGGCCCAAATATTTTCCACAATGATAGATGCACAGGTTCAAATTTGAATTGCAGTGTCTCAAGTAAAAACCATAGTGCTTTAGATCTAGTAATTATAGTCCCTCAGGTCAAATTGCATGTGTCCAAGCTGCTACAGGGTTTTCAATTGAGCTTTTCCATCTCAAGATGTTGTGGGTAAGTATGTAGTAGATAAGGCTCCCTGCAATTTGGACTGTAAACACATGCTCAGAATTAGGTTGAAAAAGTTGGTCAGTACTTCCATTTGAAAATATTTTTTGTCAAATAACATGATCCATAATGGTAGAATGCTATAATTTGTGTCGATGTGACAATGATGAACCTATGCCAAGGTAAAATATTTTGTCTATCCATAGAATCATGCAAAATTTCTGTAAGATCAATTTTTTGTTATTTCTGGAGCAATTTTGAAATGTAACTTATGAGTGTGTAGTTAGATGTGGTACAAAAAAGAAATTTCTTATGAGTGTAGTTAGATGTGGTACAAAAAAGAAATTTCTTATGACCATTTTGAAAAAAAAAGTGAATACTTAGTAACTTACACAGGGGAAGATGGTGTTGAATAGTCATTTTAACTGCAATTTTGGGTAATTATTTTGTTGAATAATAAGTGTTCTCTATTAGCAGAGAAAACTATGGAAACATAAACAATTCTTTGATATTGCTTCATTTTTAGAATAGAGATAAATTTTATACTGGATTTTTTAAATTAGTAGCAGGCATCAACTTCTCCTGGTTATTTTGGGTCCTGTTGTAAACTCAAGTACACAGGTTTCCATTGTCCTTTATTGTAAAAAAGGTAAAGTTTGTAGCTATTTTTAACATAAGTCCTTTTTCTACAGTTGCTTTGTTTATGATGATGTTCAAGGTGACTGTATGTAACACACTATTATGAATATTTAAACTGATCAAAGTATGAGTTATAATAGTGAAAAGAAAATTGAACAACGTACTATACTTAATGCTTGCATGTCATTTGATATTTTGAGTAAGATTATTTTTCGTGGCCCTTTTCATTGATATCTTATATCTTTGCTTTCCATCATTTCAGGTCTTTTCATGTGGCATTTCTCACCATATCTATAGTAGAAGCAAACCAAATTTAGTTCATCATGAATTCACTACATACTGATAACAATTAAAATGTATGATATATTTGTTTACATTCTTACAGATAGAGATAGAGACCAATCATCCTCATAATGTGGATATTCATTGTTATGATTGCAAAGTATTCCAAATTGAGACGAGTCATGCACAAATCTTTGAACTGTAGAACAAAAGAAGAAGCCACCATGAGGGGTTGATATAATCTAGTACAAATTTGTTGTGATATTCTTTGATCTCACATAAAATCCATGAACCTAGCAATCAAACGTATAAAATGATGGATTCAAGCCACTACTTATGTACTAGTTCCTAATAAAATCTTCTTCCAAAGAACCATGCTTCAATTTCCAACAAAAGGATCAACCTTTGAAAGCTTAAGTATTTATTTTGAGCATCATATCAAACATATATAAATGATTAATACCAGACTGTTGTCGAGCAATCACCTAAGAAATTAGTGTTGTCAGCTATATTAATGAAAATAAACAATGAAATTAGTGTTTGAATGTGAAATATCAACTTCCAAATTGTACATATATATGTTATAATACACTATGGATTGAAAGTGAATATGAATCACTCTACTTTGTTATGGTAGCACATGGAACCATTTGTAATTTTTCCCAACCATATATATTTTTCATAATTTTAGTGGACAAGATGCATGATGCTTTTTCTATCCTTGTTAGAAAATACAAACTTCCATTTTAGCCTCCAAAAGGTGAAAAATGGAATAACTCTAAAGCAGTTCCAAATCCCTGTGAGGGCCAAGAACAAAAGACACCGGGAATTTCTAAAGTTTGCAGTATTCAATGCACTTTTTCCTAGAAGAAAACTGAGCGTTGATCCTCAATGTCCTTCTAGTAGTCTCTTGCAGAAAATCATTCCAAAATTATTTGCTTCACTTGTATCTGGTTTACCACAAATTTAGAAAAGCCACATGTCAACATGCTCTTAGTCAAATAGTTCTTGGATGGCCTTGGATGGTTGATGACCAACCATGCAAATACCCATAGCCAAATATTATGAAGCCTGTGAATCCCTTTATCCTTGAGATTGAAGAGTTGAGAGCAATAAGAATCAACTCAAACCCAAAACAACTGACAAAAACACAACATAAAAGTGAAAAGGACCCCATAAATGATATGAAATAAGGAACCACTAAATAATCCCCCTAATGGTTGCCAAAAATACCCAGTTATACTGTAGAAGTACAATAGAATTGACTAATGAGGAAGATAGGATTCTTATAGTAGTACTTTGCAATACACTAGGTGATCAACTTTGATGCCTTGTTTTGAGCATCTTTTGGAAAAATAAATGCCCCTCACTCACAATCTCTTAGTGGATACCATTGGTTTTGATTTGTCTCACTTATCTAGCCACATTGTGGTAGGAGGAGGCTAGTTCAGATTCTCTCTTCGAGACATACAAAAATGGATTTTTTTTTAAAATATGTCAGAGTAATCATCTCTATGAAACTCCCTTTTCAAAATCCTGGGTCAAGCTTGTTGACTAGCTTAGGAAAACATAATTAAGCTCATTGCACCTTGGACGAACTTGAAAATATTTGACTAGGTTTGGCCTTAACTCAAACAAATCAAACATATTTAGAAACAAATTTTGGAACTCTAATTAGTCCCTGCCATAAGAAAGAATGGACTATAGTAATCAGCTAGTTGTTTATTATTAGTCCTTGCACAGGAATTAAAACATCAAACTACATAAAACCTAATGTTTTAAGGAAAATATTATAATAAAATTTTTCTCCACTTATCAAATGTTGACATTGCTTTGTGTTAGCCAATGAAAATTTTTAACATCTTAATTGGCCTCTTCTTAAGGTTGAGAGGAGCAAAAATTTGAAGTAAAAAGCATATGGTAAGAAAGATTTTTTTTCTTATTAAAGTAATGTTAGCATTACTCTAGCATTACTTAGGTTAACATCAATTTTTTTCTTGTAAGAGTCTAAACGTATTGCTAACGAGTCTAGCCATGATATCTTGAGCACTTTGCTACACATGGCTGCCCAATTGTCTAGATTGGGCACATGTTCTTCTCTTCAATTTCCGTCTGGCTTGGCTTCTTGAATTTTATTGATGTGTCTCTCATACAAGAACTAAATTCAGCTAAGAGTGAGGCAAATGAAATTGTTATAGACAAAATTCCTTTGCATTATGAAAAATATTCATGGATAAAAAGCTTAGTTGCAGGCCTACCAGGTATGCTAGTTATTCCCTTGTTTCTGATCCCCTTCTTTTTACATGTACAACCAGTAAATACAACTTATCCTCTGTTCAGGTCATAGTCAGGATTACAAACCTATGAAATTCACTGACTCATCCATGATTATGAGTTAGTGTGTTAAGATCTTTTGAACATATTAGCTTAACCATGGCTTATTGAGCATATTACTATGTGGCTAACTCAAAGCATAAGTGGTGAAATCCGAGTGTTTCTTTGAAGAAATCTGATTTACCATTCATTATTTTACCTGTGAGTACATGTACTAGTGAATGTCTTTATATCGATAAGCACAAGCACTAAAAAAGCACTAAAAGGCCTAGCTCCAGGGCCACTTCTTTTTGTTCTATCTAGGAGCTTGGCTTCATTCAATTTTTTCCTTTGTATCAGTAGTTGCAAGCACCAAAAAGCCCAACTCTGCGACCGCTTCTTTCTGTTCTAGCTTGGAGCTTTGTTTCATTGTTGAGACTTTAATTTATTGAAAGTTGTAGAATTTACAATATATAAAGTTTCAATATATAATTTTTAAAAGTCTAATTCTTTAAAGGGTGCTAGCTCAATGGAAGAGCACCTGCTTTAGAAGCAGGAGGTTGGTGGTTCAATTCCATCGTGCCCTGATATTCATATGGAATGGTGATGATAAGTTTTTGGTGACAGAGGCTCTTTTTACCATCACCAATGAGCTTATGGTGACATTTTTCGACCCTCAAAAACATATGAAATGGTGATGGTCAACGAACGCCACCATATATACACATCAATAGTGATGACCATGAAAGCTCCATCACCATAAATCATTGTTGTTGATATGAAATGGTGAGGGTCACTATTTGTCATTATAGTCATTATTCGTGACGAACCTTGAAGTCACTAATGAGCTTATCATGACACTTTTTGACCCTCACCAAATATGAAATGGTGACGGTCAACGAACGTCGCCATATATATGCACGAATAATGATGGCCATGAAAGGTCCATCACAATAAATCATTATTTTTCATATGAAACGGTGTGGGTCACTATCCATCATTATAATCAATATTCTTGACGGACCTTGAATGTCACCACAACACCTATACTTTCAGCAATGCCACCTTTGGTGACGTTCATTTTTTTGGTGACCGAACCTATGGTCCGTCACTATTGCTCATATGAAATGGTGACGATCACTATCCATCATTATAAATCATTATTGGTGACGAACCTTGAATGTCACCACAACACCTATATTTTCGGCGACACCACCTTTGGTGACGTTCAGTTTTTGGTGACGAAGACTCTTTTGACCGTCACCAATGAGCTTATGGTGACATTTTTCGCCCCTCACCAATGTCCTTTTTTCTTGTTGTGTTAGACTGATGTGCTCTTTTATTCTCTACCCAATCTACTTATTTGTCAAGATTAAACAGTTTGACAGATTTTCATTCTCTAATATATCAACATGAAATTGAAAACATGATCAAATCAAGATTAAGCAGTTTGATTTGTCATAAGCTGTGGCATTTTAGAAAAGATGCACATATATTTTATTTTTGCAAAAAGTAAAACTTTAAAGATGAGGGATATAATCTGGAATTTTTCATTCATCCCTCTCTTTTCTCTTTGGTATCAGATTTGGACTTTGGAACCAATATCTTTTTCTAATCTACTGATAATTCAAGTTTAAACAGTTTGGAAAATCTTCATTTACTAACTTATCAGAAAAAATTCAAAATTTGTTCAATCATGATTAGTTTGTATGACTGAACAAGACTTCCTTTCTCAAAAGTAGTGGCATTTAGACTTGCACACTTTTAAAAACATCATTTTTTGGTATGGGGCCTTACCTTTTATTTTATTTGCCCTCTTTTATTCTTTTCTTTGTTTTTTGGGTTCATTTTTCTGATATTTTTGTTCAAGTAGTGTTATATACAATGAAGAAAGCTTTAAACTGAGGTTTTTAGAAAAAATAATGCTTGAGCATCCTGCCATTGACATGACCTCCAAATAATTATGTTCCATCCATCTCTTGTAGGAAAAATGCATTGTTACCTCTTGCAGAATGGATGATGTATGGGTCTTTCCATAGATTATCAATTTTTCCATGCTTGCCTTTGTCTTCTCTTCTTGAATCGCACTTCAACACTTTGTCACCAATGTTGAAATCATTTTCCTTGGTTCTTTTGTTAAAAACATTCTTGATGTTTTCCTGCACTTGCTGAGTTTTGTTGTATACTTCTTCTCTGGTTTACTGCAGATGGACAGCCTAGTTTATTCTTCTCTTCATATCATTTTCTTCGGACTGTACTTCTTGGATGAGCTTCATCACTCATACTCCCAGACTAGTTGGAAAAATTGCATCTACTTCGTACACTAGCTGATAGGGAGATATTCCAACTGATTTTTTACTTGTTAATATGTCTGCCCATATTTCATGTACTAGTTTGCTGTGCCATTAATTTTTATTCCCTTCTAGCAAATTTTTAATGATGTTCACCAAATTTGTGTTTTAGGATTCAGCCAACCCATTACCTTGAGGGTAATAATTTGTTGAGTGTCCCAATTTAATCTGATATTTGTGGCGAAAATCCACCAATTTCTTGGATCTAAAAGCAACAACATTGTTAGTAATGATATTTCTAGGAAAACCAAACCTAGACAAAATGTAGTGTTCAAGGAATTTGATGATTACTGAGTCTGTGGCATTCCTAGAAGGAATGACCTCTATCCACTTTGTGAAATAGTTAGTTGCAGTGAGAATCCATTTGTGCTAGGCATAGGAGGCAGGGTGGATTTCTCCAATAAAATCTAGGCCCCATTATTGAAAAGGAGATTCAATAGAAATTGGATGTAAAGGTAATGGCAGCAATTTTATTTTTTCTTCAAAGATTTGGCACTTATGATAGGCAATTACCATTTTATGGATGTCTTGAAAGAGGGTGGGCTAATAGTAACCAACTCTAAGGATTTTATTGACAGTGGTTTTCCATTAGAGGTGGCCTCCACATTCTCCTTCATGAAACTGATGCTTGATCGTATCTGCATCATCCTCAGGCAAACATTTAAGCAATATACCACTAGCATTTTTCCAATATAAAATTTTATCCAAAATGCAGAAATTTACAACCTTTAACTTTAAGAATCTAGCCTTTGTTTTGGAAAAACCAGGATGAGCATTCAGATTAAAAAGCACATATAAAATATCAGCATACCAAGATGAATTCAGAAATTATTCTTCGATAGGTGGAGTTTCTAGCTCCTCTTGTTCATCTAATGCATTAATCATATTTATGTCCAGTGCTTGAAAATTTGTTTCAGCCATGAGCTTAGCCAGTCCTTGCCCTTTGATTAGCTTGGTGGGATTTATTTCTAGATCATATTCTAATATAACAACAATCCACTTACCTCTTTTTCCATCAGGATCTTGTGTGAGTATGTCTTTTACCATTGAGTAAGGCACAAATGCAATGATGTGTGAGCGCAAAATGTAAACTCTGAAATCTTTTAATGCCTTGATCGAGGCAAGAGCTTGTTTTTCCATTATGTTATATTTCAGAGGTGCATCTCTCAATGCCTTGTTGAAGAATGATATGGGCTGCTCATGTCATTTTATATTTTTATGCATTAGGACAACAAAAACTATATGTTTTGATGCAAAAGAAAATATGAAAAAATCTTTGGTAAAATCAAGGCTGATCAGAACTGGTGTTTGGTTAAGAGCTTGTTTTACCAAATCAAATTATTTCTTTGCTTCTATGGTCCATTTGACTCCTATTTCTCTTTTTAGCATGTTAGTGATGTTTCTTAGGAGTTTTGCAGGGTTTGGTATGAACCTTCTTAAGAAATTTATCTTCCCAATGAAATATTGCAACTCTTTGATATTTCTTGGATGGCTGATTTGCAATATTCCTTCAATCCTTTTTGGGTCAATATTGATCCCTTCTTCAAATATTATGTGGCCTAAAAGTTTTCCTTCTTTAAGGCCAAACAGTGTTTTCTTGGGATTCAAAGACAAACCATATTTTATACATCTTTCAAATACTTTTCTTAAATGAGCTAGGTGTTCTTCATAATTTTTTTAATAGACTGTGATGTCATCAAGGTATATCACAATGAAGTAACTTATCTCTTCTCAGAAAGAAATATCCATTTCTCTTTCAAAGGTGGCTCCAACATTCATTAACCCAAAAGGCATTTTAACATACATGAAGGTGCCCCACGGTGTAGTGCAAGTTGTCTTGTGTTGATCATATGGGTGTACCAACACCTGAATGTATCCTGAAAAGCCATCTAGCAAAGAAATTATTTTAGAGCCTACTACCCTTTGTAAAATGTGATCCATTTTTGGTAAAGGGTAGTTATCTTTTAAGGAGGCTTTGTTTAAATTTTTGAAGTCTATCCATAGCCTAATTTCTCCTATTTTCTTCCTCACTGATACAAAGTTTGAAACCCATTATGAGTATCTCAGAGGGACTATTATTCCAACATCATACATTTTCTTAATTTCTTTCTCAACCAGGGGTAGCTGCACAGGGTTTATTCTGCACAGTTTCTATTTAAAGGGCTTCTAGTTTTCTTTGAGAGGGATCTTATGCTGGATTATCTCAGTAAAGCGGAGCTCTACCAACTGATCTATATCCACCGTACCCAAACCAAGTGGAGCATACATGAAAAAATAAGGCGCTTTTTCTTTTTAAGGGTCAAATTTCAGCTTCCGAATTTCGACTGATTGAATCTCCCGCTCCAGGTATTATATCAAGACATTTCGTATATGAACCCCTTCAAACGGGGTATATAATATATCTAATGGGAATCAATACAAGGTGGTTAGGCATTCAAAGAGAATATATAAACTCAATCTTGTATAGGGTGAGGTAACGTGGAGATTTTTGCTTATCAAGAAACAAACTAGATTGCCCTTTGATAATTTGCCCCATATGACTTTAAATCTTCATAGCTCCAAGCAAACACATTAGTAAATTCTTTAAACAGCACAAGATATCTCTGTTTTATATGAGCAGACAATGTTTTGGATAGTTTTATCATTTTGGGTTCTTATTTACTACCTATATTGCATTCTTCTACTTCAGCTTCAGTGGATTCCATTTTTGGTTTCTTAGCAACATCATTGAAGTCAAACAGTTCTTCTAGAGGAACCAGTCCTTTTGGCAAATTATCATTATTGGACTGCAACACTTCAAAGTCTTATTTTTCTGAATTTTTTCACAACTTTGTTTTATGTGGGTGTTCTTTTTCTAATAGATTTATATCAGCATTATCAGGAGGTTCTTCTTTGTCAATTTGTTCCTCAGTGGAGTAGTCCTCTTCATGATCTGAGTCTGAATTTGGCATTTCAAACCCATTTCTAGACTGCAGGAAATATTCTATCTATTATCTCCTTCAAAAAATTGCCAATATCTTATATTATCAGGGACTGTTGGTTTGTATTTGACTTGTACTATGTATTTTTTGTTATGATAAGGTTTTTGACATGTATTGGCTGCAAATGCTAGACCATTGGCAAGGATGTTTTGGTTTCTAAGGACAAAGTTAAGATCATATTCTTTGAAATTTTTTAAGAGGTCAAGGGCATCATTCCTATATGCTTTTAATCTAGGATGCTTAGTTATGTATTCTCCCTTAATCTGCCTAATAACTAACTCATAATCCCCATGGACAGTTATCCTCTTAGCTCCTAATTTCTTCAGTAATTGTAGCCCTAGGAGGAGTGCCTCATATTCAGCTATGTTATTTGTGCATTGAAAGTTTAGCTTGTATGAGTTACCTTCTGCATGATTGTTTTATGTGTTGTGTACCCAAACACATGCCCCTGAACCAGTTTTTCCACAAGAACCGTCAAAGCTCATACTCCAAAGAGGTTAAATTTCAGATTTATCTTTATGTTGGTCCTTGGGTCTGCCACTATGTTTGTCATTGTTCTGTCTTTTATGGTCTGGACTATGTTGGTTATTTTCTATTTGGGCCAACTGTTTTGACTGTTCCTCCTCTTTTTCCTTTTCTTGTTCCGCTGATTGCTCATTTTCTGTCACTTGTTCATTAATGTTTTCATCATTGTAAAGGATAAATGAATCAAGATCAATGTGAATGGAATAAAGAGGGGAGTTATCTGGCTTTTCCTGGCTGCTTACCATGTATTTCATGTGAGTTTCCCTATACAGTCTTCTTGGTTGACTAAAGATAGGTATGGTTACATAGGTCATGTCCATTTGGAGGGTACCTTGGAGTTTAGCTCCCCATGATCTTGAAAGGAGCATGCCATATTTAGGAGGAATATCAGCCACTACAATATCCATTACTAGGCTCTTAGCTGGTATTTGTGCCAGATTGACACAGAGATCTTTGATTAGGCGTAGACATTTAACTCTACTGGAATCAAAAGAGTATAAATCTTTGTATGGTCTAGTTATTTCAAGGCCTAGTCTTTCCATTACTACCTTTGGCATAAGGTTGTGTGAACCTCCTGAGTCTGACATGGCATTGTGGAGAATTTTATCATGGATGTTTAAATTGACATAAAATGGAGGAACACCTCCCTCTTGAAATTTACCTTCTACTTCTGGTCCAAACAGAAGCTCAAGTTTGTCATCATTTAAATTTATAGAATCAACATTTTCTCATAAGTTTAAATCTTTCTAAAGTTGGGATCTATATACATCTTGAGTGACTAATTCAGTAAGAGGAATGGAGATTTTAATCTTGGAAATTTCATTCTCTATATTGAAGGGTGTCTGTGTTTTTGAAAGGTTTAAATCAGTTTTTTCATACACTGTTTTCACAGCAGATTCAGCATACTGGTTTTTATTAGGAATATCAGTTAAACAATGTTTTTAGGGGCACTAGTTGTATTTCTAGTGCTGCTTTGGTCACCACTTTGTTTGCCACTTGGTTGGTTTTTTTTTTTTTTAATTTTATCAGAACTTCCAACCACTATATTTAGATTTTCTGCTGTCTTTTTAGGAACATTTTCAGGGATCTTCCTTGCAGAAATTTCAGAGCTCTTTTTCTGGGGAGTATCTTGGTTTTTCTTGCTTCTGAGGTTATATTGTCTATGTACTTCCATGATGGAATTTTCAAAGCCTTGTTTGTAGTCTCCAGATTCTAGGCTTTCTTCCTCATGTGGTAAAAAATGCTTTGTTCTTCCTCAATGAGGAAAACAGTATCCTCATTATTTACTCCCATCAGATTTATATGACTTTCCTCTGTTTCTTCAATCACCCCCTCATCTTCATCAGCACAGTTTTCTTGGAAAGGAGGTCTAATTTGCTGACCAGGACCTCTTTGTCTTATTTGAGGGGGATTTCTCCTAAAGTTTTGGTTTTGATTCTGATTTTGATTTCTGTTTTAAGGAGCTATTTGATTTTCTCTAAGGTAAGCTCTCTCATTCAAGGTTATTCTCTCCATCATTCTATCCATGGTTCTAACTAAGTTATCAATCTTAGTATCAGATGATGAAGGTGCAGCTTCTTCCCTATATGTGACTCTCTTCTCATTTTTCATTCTAGCTCTTTTGGAAATCAAATTTTCCTCTACACTTACTACACCCCTCTTCATATCTTCTAATGTGAGAGGGTCTCTTTCTCTTAGTTGATAAGACATTTCTGGGTTAAATCCATCTGGAAATTTCATTAAAGCTAGACCTTGTGAAGGTTTCATATGGATAGGTAGGGAATTATATACACTATTGAACCTAGTGCAGTATTCTTGGACACCCTCTCCAACATTTCTCTTAATGTTTTCATATTCTGATAATATTTGGAGAGGGTTCTTCTTGACTTCCCATTTGTTTAAGAATAGTTGATGAAAAGCAGGGAGGTCATTTATCCTATTAGGGGTTAAGCCTTTAAACCATTTTCTTGCTTCTCCCCCTAAGATTTGAGAAAACATTATTAGTTTAACAGTTTCATCATCTATTTCTTGTATGTCAAAGTAGTCATTCATTCTATCCACATGTTGTTGAGCAGTAGTAGAACTACTGGCATCATATAAAGGAATCTTGGACTGATAGTCCGATGGCAGAACAACTAAAGGTAAAGGTAGAACTAGTGGAGCATACCATGTTGCCATGATATGAGGTTGGGGAAACAAAGGAGGGTTTACAAAAGGAGGTACATGGTTAAATGGAGGAAGGTGAACAATGGGGGATGAGGTTATTACAATAGGGTTCTGCTGTAAAGTGGATGGATCTAAAACTATCTGAGTTATCCAATTTTGAGATATAGTCCTAGAAAATATTTGTTCTAGGGGTGGGTCAGAGAGGATATTCAACAAGTCTTTAAGGTTTTTAGGTAGGCAACTTGCTTTGTGGATAGGTCTGCTAATAGTTGGGTTCTTATATATAGGAGACTTCCTAAGGATGATTTCAGGATTGTCAACTATTGAAAGAGAATTTTGGGTCAGGATGAGATCTGGTAAAGATTCTTCTAGAAGCCAAAATTTGGACCCAAAAATCAAAAAGGTTGAAAGTTATAACAATTTTAAGAAACAAACCAATCTGTGAAAGAAATAATTAATCCAAAAAGTATTCTTGACTGGGTTCTGTTGATGTTTTATGATAAAGTAATTTTCCCAGTGGAGTTTATAGAGAACCAGTGGATTCAGCAGGCCTACTAAAAACCAGTGGAGTCACTAGGTGGAGGATTTTAATTGTCTTTAGGTTGGTTATTGTCCACCATCAGCAACCAGATACCATTCTTGGTGAACACTTGATTCATCTAAGTTTTGCAAGGGGTTTTCTGAGTTCTTGAGATGCTATTAAGCTGCTAATTGCTCACTTTTCCCCATTATGGTCGCCACTATGTTAGCTCCCCATGATTTTCAAGATTGGAAAGAAAAGTTCTGCAAGGAACCACATCAAACCACTTTGGAGTCCAAGGACCTAGCCTTCATGGACTCAGAGAGGGCTCTCTCTATGTATGTGTTTGTAAGTGATATATCTTTGTGCTTTTGTTTTCTGATTTTAGGCTAGTTATGAAGTTCTTAGGACTATTTGTTTTGTTTGATTGGATTGGTTGATAGATTAGTTTATGGTGTGACTAAGTGATAGAGTGTTTTAGTTGAATAGATAGATTGTGGATAGCATTAATCTATTGGGCTATGGAGTCATAAAAGGATTTAATTTTTCATCAACTCCGCAAGGGTTTTCATAGGGAAAGCTAACTATATCAAGTGGATCTCTTAGATTAGATGGAATATGAAATGACAGTAAGTTGTGAAATCAATAAAACTAAAGGGCAATTAAGAATTCTTTAACTCTAATTCAATAAGAAAAGCCTTTTA
Source organism: Pinus albicaulis (assembly GCA_034641835.2). NCBI lineage: Eukaryota > Viridiplantae > Streptophyta > Pinopsida > Pinales > Pinaceae > Pinus > Pinus albicaulis. Next base: position 245,465,777 of record CM076570.1, read on the forward strand.
GGTAACTTTTTGAGGCAAACCAAAGGACATGGCATACCATATACTTCTTTGGCCAGAATTTAATAAGTAAACCTTTAAGACAACAATCCAACAATCCTAGAATTAGTTTCAGATAAAGAAAACATTTAAGATAACAATGAGTGCAACTAAAGAGAAAGATACACATATATTCTTTAATCAAACACCCTAAAAGGATCTTCAAAGAAAAAAATTGAGACAAACCAAAGGATAGGGCATACCATAGACTTCTTTCGTTGGAATCTACTAAGCATACTTCAAAAAAATACCTTTAAAGCAATATTTCAAGCTACACCAAAGGACATGGAATACCATAGACTTCTTTGGCTTGAACCTACTGAATCATTTCCAAGACAACAAGCTAGGTGGAACCAGAGAGAAATTAAGAATTCTCTAATCATACCTTGTAGAAGAAAACATTAAGATAAATAAAGCAGACAGAATCAGGGTGCCAAGACAACATATCCTAATGTAAAATTTATGTTCTTTTATTAGAGAAATAATGGAAAAAATGGAAAACAGAAGGAAAACATTGACAAAGAAGGATAAATTCACCATTAACATAGCTTAAGAATCTTGTGAACGTGCTTGTATTACTGATGTTCAAAACAATTACAATACTCCAGTACAATTATCTCTGCAACATAGAGTTTTCTCAAATCTAGCCTAGCAATCAATCCTCTAATCAATAGCCAACCAGCTAGCCAAAACAACTAACCAACCAACACTAAAAATGAATCATACATGCAGTATTTATTTGCAAAATGAGGAGGTGATCTTAAGCTAGGGTTTCAGATGTTATTTATCATAGAGTTAATGCATTTTTTACCTTTGAGACCATGCAAGGCCCAAGGCAACATATCTGGGACTAACTCTCTATGATAATAACTCCCAACTTAACTATTTGAGCTAAATTTTGGAAATAATTGACTTTTAAGGCTTCCCAATAACTTTTACAATAACTGCTGAGTAGCTGAAAATATCTCTGACTGTTTGTAATCACTGCTAATGTCTTTATTTGAAATGAAATAGACTATAGGTGTCAATATGTGTCCCTGAAGAATTAAATGTTGTTTTGTTGAGTCATTCGGATCTGCCTCTGTGTTCAATATTTGCTTGTGTTATCCTTAAACTCTATTTAGGGCTTTAAACTTGGATTTATCCTTTTAACTCTCCTAATCTACTTTATCTCTGCCTCTCTGTCTTTCAATCTATGATTAATTGGTTTTATTCTTTTATGTTCATCTCTGTCTTTTAATTTTATCTTGATCTTCCTATGTTTGTGCCTTTAACTCTGATTAACCCCTCTAATCCTTGCATCATCCTTCATTGTCATGGGCCTTTGACTGTTTCTTATTTTCACTGTATCTTTGTCTACAATTTGTTGCGCATTGGAGCATATTCTACTGTTTTGGGGTGCTTAAATGACCATTCATGGTCATGATCCATTGTTCTTTACATTTGACTCAGAGCTTCTGGTCCTTTTGATGTACAAACTAGATGGATCGTCACCCAGGGAGTTTATTTTAATGCTTTCGGACCCTTGGAATGCCAATTATGCATTTCTGCCATGATTCCTGCACAATACAACAAAATTTCAATTTAAAATCCTGCGTTTGAGGGGATTTCTCTGTTTATTTGGTTTTTTCAAGCATTGGGAGCATTGTAGAGGTGGTAATGGCAGAGGAGGGTTTTATCGCAAATCCATAGGTCTTTGGAAAATTTGAATGGGGTGGTGGTTTTGATTTATGGTGCGAAGGAGGAAACATAGTTTTCGCATGGGATGAGGAGTGGTTAGTGGTATTGGAGGAGGGTGTGCGATTCCATAGTGGAGATGCCACATGGCGGAGGGTATGGGTTGTCAAACTGCTTATTTCATAAATTTTGGGGTTGTTTAACCCCCGCGCAGGAATCGGTGTGATATCGGATCAGGACCATCATATCTTGGGGGATATAGATCGACGGTGGTCAGGGTGAAAGGAGCGGCAGGCAAGTCAGATGGTGGGGCCCAAGTTAATTAAATAGTGGAGGTGCTTATTCTGAGGATAGGGCCGAGGTTATATGGCCGTGGAGTTAGGTGCATTGTAATATTCCTACTTAGCCTAAGCTAAGAGGAATATTCATTTTTGCTTTATTTTATGTTGCATGAATAAATGAATAAAGGAGGACATGTAAAACTCCTAAGAAGACTGAATAAATAAATGCCCATGTGAACACAAATAAATCAGGGCCATGTAAATAATCACTTGCAGGTGTGAAAGGGGTTTGAGCTGTGAGACTGGGTCAACCTTGACCAAATCTACAGCGTTGTCTAGGTTCAATGTATCTCCTAAAGGGACATCACAGTTTTAGAAGGAGGCCCCTCATGTGAAAAGAGCTAAGTCATCAAGGTGGTTTGGGGTTTGCAAAGGCTATCATCTTATAAAAGGAAAGGGAAGGCAACAAAAGGAGGTTTTTGATTGATCATATTTCTGAGTATTTTTTCTTCTTAGACAAATACTATTCTTTACTGTTTAGTGGAGGATTGTGCTTGGAATTCCTATGTAGGGATTTCACCTATTCCTTTGAGGATTCTTGGAGGATTATTTGCTGAAATGATCCACTATCAGGCTTGAGGCCAAGCTCTAATTACAATTGCAGCATTGATCCATTGATGTTTTTTCTGCTATTGCAAGCTGCAGCAAGTGGGAGTCTAGATCTGCAGAGATCTAGTTTGTTTTGGGAGCCTCTTCTCATGGAGTGTGTCTTTTAACCTCCTGGAAGAGTGCCTCTCCTGTTTATGCTTCAGATTTGCAACTTGGCAGTGGAAATCCATGTCATTTTGAGCTACAGCACTGTTTCTATTGATATACTACGTTATTTTGATATGAGCTTCTCCATGGTGTTTTGATTCCAGTTTTGATCAGAGATCTCTAGTGTTGGGCTTTGCCTTTCACTTTGGTGATCCATGGGTTATCTTGTTGATCCATGTTCTTTTTAGATCTGATATTTTGTAATGTAATGTTATATTCATAAATTACTATATTATTTTATATATCTGCAACTTGTATCTCAGATCTACTCTTATTTATGCATGATTTGGTCAAAACCCCAAGGGGATCTTGTAAAGAAAACTATCTAGTTCCCAGATCTGATATAGATCTGATGTTTTGTCTATAGATATGTCCTAGATCTGAGTTTTAATGTGCAGCTGCTAGAGCTCCTAAAAATAACGTTGCTGAGCCATTTCTGCTGATATATATATGTTGCAGCTCTCTTTTCTGAAGACATCTTTCTCTCTTGTCTCATGTAATCTACTATATATTGAAAGGGCTTCACTTTACTTCTGATTTGATGTTGTACATTCATTTATTAATTATATTTGATGGCCTCCTGCTTAAATTTTCAAATACTGTGTTATTCCTGAAGCTGCTTGTTGTGCATAGCTGCAGCCCCTCTTGTAGGGTGTTTTCCAGCTTGACTAGGTTGTGGGAGACCTATTTTCCACACCTAGTTTGATTCGTTTTTGCTCCCCTCTTGGATTTAGACTCTAGATCTAATGATCTAAGGGATCCAAGGGCTGAAAAATCATTTATGTACATCAATCTCCCAAGGAGTGCGTTATTTTCCAAGCTTGCTATGCAATCCCAATTTGGGAACATTACAGTGGTATCAGAGCCCCTTTCTTGGCATAGCCTGTGCTTGCCTTGGAGCACCAGCCATGATGAATTTAGAAGAAGATGATCCTCTTACTGAGAGGGAGAAGAGGTATCATAATAGAATTCATAAGAAGTATGACTACACTACTGATGATCCTGACAAAGTTCAAGACAAGGGTAAAGCCCCTGAAGCTGTGAATGATAAAGAAGCAGAAGAGTTTGCAAAAAATCTTTTGGAGACCATGCAAGATCTTTCCAAAGAGATCAAAGAGATGAGGGTAGACAAAATGAGGGAATCTCCCATGAGATTTCAGCTTGGAGAGAGCTCAGATATGTCTCATCATGGGACTGGTCAACTAGTGAATATGCCACAAGCCCCACAAGCTTCACAACGCTCCACTATGCCTACCTTCTTGGCTGTGGAGAATGAAGGACCACATGAGCAAGCTTCCCTTGAAGTTTACTTTATGGAGTATGATTCTCAGAGTCAGATATTCAAGGATCACTTGAGTTTCCAAGACTTTTGTCACCTCAAGAACAGAAGAAGACCGGGGCAGCAGTATAGAGATGGTGGATTCTTTCATGGTAGACACCACTCTATGGGCAGATTATTTTTTCCCAAGTTTTATGGATCATCCTCCAGCTTTTCAAAGGCATGGGTAGAGAAGATGGATATCTATTTTCAATTGAAAAAAGTCCCTGAAGTTGAAGCCATCAAGATTGCAGTGCTGCACTTTGAGGGAGAAGCACACAATTGGTGGTTCCATGGGCTGTCTACATTGGGACACATCAATGTGACCCCCTATTCCGAGTTTACTAGAAGACTAGTGAAGAGGTTTGACAGGAAGGATCCTGAAGCACCCTTCATAAGCCTTGCAAAGTTGAAGCATTCAGGATATACAGAGACTTATATCTCTGAGTTTCTGAGATTATCAGGTATGGTCCCTGATCTATCTGTATCAAGGAGAGTCTACATGTTCATCGATGGTTTGGAGGAACCTTTGCATGGGTTGTTTAAATATACCAAACCTGTCACTTTGCATGATTCCATTGAGAGGGCTAGAGACCTCCAAGATGCCTTACCAAAGGCAAAGGCAACTTTCCAAAGCAAGGCCCCTCACTTTTCTAAGGGGAAGGAAGTAAAAGCTAATCCTATCAAGGAAATCTCTTTGAAGAAACCTCTTGATATTGATCTCAGGAGGGAATTGAGGAAAAAGAGGTTGTGCTTCACTTGCCAAGAGTCATGGGCACCGGGACATATATGTGTTGCAGGGAAGGCACACTACATAGAAGTCTTCTCAGATCTTGAGGAGGAAGATGAAGATGATGAACCCAGGAGGGTTCATAGCGCTGATGATGATGAGGAATATCAAACACCATCTAGAGATGGGAAGGGAGCCTTTGATCCAACAATTGGGACTCTTGCTTCCTTGAGAGGAGTGCCTAAGTACTTGACCCTAAGATTACAAGGTTCAGTCATGAATCAAAGAGTATCTATCCTGATTGACAGTGGGGCAACCCACAACTTTATTGATGCTCATCTTGTGCAAAGGAGAGGAATCCCCACTGATAACTTTGAGGGATTCTCTGTTTTGGTTCCAGGAGATAGGACCATGCACTGCATGAAATATGTTCCATTACTCTTCGTCACTAGGGGATCCTACACTTTGGTGGATCACTTCTTTGTGGTTGACATTCCAAACACCAACATAATTTTGGGTGTCTAATGGTTGATTACCTTGGGGAAGGTTACCAATGACTAGAAAGCTTTGCAAATGGAGTGGGTGGACTTGAAGAGTGGGAAACCACAAATGATTCAAGGCATGAACACTTATCCTTCACCTAATGTTTCCACACAAACAACGGAGATGAATTTGCGCAGTGGAAGAAGGGATCTCATAGTTCCTTCTCTCATGTTCATTAGGATGCTACAAGGGACATTCTTATCTTATGGAAAGCCACCTGGAATGCCATCAGATTCAGATCTTATGGGGGGAGCCTCACAAAGTGCTGCTCCAAATATAGATCTAGAAAGGATTGGAGCAATATAAGACCAAGCTACAGCGTTGTGGGAGGAGGATAATGGGAGGATCAACCTTCCAAAAAACCATTTTGGCATGTGTAATGTCAAAAAGACAATCAGCAACAAGACAAGCACTCCCATGGATGTATCAATAGCGCTGTCATTGTTGAGTAGTGTGGTTCTTTATTGGAAATCTCAACTGCTTGTAGAGTATTCCAAAGATATCCAAACACGTATGATACTAGATGGCATGCATCAAGAAGAGGGCTACTTATTCCAAGGAGGAGTCATCTATTATCATGGTAAGGTTTTTTTGGCTAGAGCTTCCAAGCTTAAGCAGAAGATCCTACAAAGAGCACATGAAGAATTATTCCTCAGCCATATGTATTCAATGAAGATCTATTCCCTGATCTTGAAGAGTTTTGATTGGGAAGGCATGAGAAAGGACTTACATCAACACTTTCAAGAGTGCAATAGCTATGGAGGATTGGGGTAGCTAATGGACTCTTTGGAAGAGTCATCTCAGCCAGCTCTTCCTTTTCCTGAGAGGAGGGGAATGCTCATGCACAACTCCATGTGTGTGAAGGACTATGATGGTAAAGGATTTGATCTTGATAAGCAAGTTGTATTTTCTGATCTATTACATCCCTTTTCCATGTTTTTGTAGGATATGACTCCTAAAGGGAGTGAGAGATCATATGGATATCATAGTTTGTTGAGGGCCAATGGAAATTCTAAACTTGGCCACTCCTTTGATGTGCGAAGGGAGATTCCTTTTCATGATGGGTGCTTCCCAAAGGCACCAAAATTATGTAACACCTTCAGCCATGTTAAGGTGAATCATTTAGCAAAAGTGTGGTGGGAATGCCACTCATCACACCTGGATCTAATGAAGACAAGAAGTGCACTACGCTGGCATCACATGAGGGATTTTGACCCACCTCCTCAAGTGCAAATTTCAGTTTGCATATATGTAGTCTTGCTTCCATACATTGATGATATAGTTGTGTTGTTTATGGGACTGTATGGATAGAGGATGGGCAGTGTGTATGTACCACATGGTTTGGAACTTCAACTTGTACTTCATGATACATGTTTTAGATGTCGCATTGCTCCACCCATGTTTATTTCTGTTGAGTTTTTCACTCCTGAAGGGATGGACTATGCACATATTATGTTGGCCTTGGAGGAAAAATTCATGATGCTTTGGCTTGTTGAGCACTTGGCTTATGATGAGGACTTGATCCTTGATGATGCCAACAAGGAAGGAGGAGAAGTACTACAACTCTTACCCTATTATTTTCTTGAGGACAAGCAACATTTTGGAGGGGAGGACTGTAATATTCCTACTTAGCCTAAGCTAAGAGGAATATTCATTTTTGTTTTATTTTATGTTGCATGAATAAATGAATAAAGGAGGACATGTAAAACTCCTAAGAAGACTGAATAAATCAATGCCCATTTGAACACAGATAAATAAGGGCCATGTAAATAATCACTTGCAGGCGTGAAAGGGGTCTGAGCTGTGAGACTGGGTCAACCTTGACCAAATCTACAACGTTGTCTAGGTTCAATGTATCTCCTAAAGGGACAGCGCAGTTTTAAGAGGCCCCTCATGTGAAAAGAGCTAACTCATCAAGGTGGTTTAGGGTTTTCAAAGGCTATTATAAAAGGAAAGGGAAGGCAGAAAAAGGAGGTTGTTGATTGATCATATTTCTGAGTATTTTGTCTGCTTAGACAAATACTATTCTCTACTGTTTAGTGGAGGATTGTGCTTGGAATTCCTATGCAGGGATTTCACCTATTCCTTTGAATATTCTTGGAGGAGTATTTGCTGAAATGATCCACTATCAGGCTTGAGGCCAAGATCTACTTACAATTGCAGCGCTGATCCATTGAGGGTTTTGCTACTCTTGGAAGCTGCAGCAAGTGTGAGTCTAGATCTGCAGAGATCTAGTTTGTTTTGGGAGCCTCTTCTCATGGAGTGTGTCTTTTAACCTCCTGGAAGAGTGCCTCTCCTGTTTATGCTTCAGATCTGCAACTTGGAAGTGGCCATCCATGTCATTTTTAGCTACAACTTTGTTTCTATTGATAGACTTTGTTATTTTGATATGAGCTTCTCCATGTTGTTTTGATCGAAGATCTCTAGTGTTGGGCTTTGCCTTTCACTTTGGTGATCCATGGGTTATCTTGTTGATCCATGTTCTGTTTAGATCTGATATTTTGTAATGTAATGTTATATTCAGAAATTACTACAGTATTTTACAGATTTGCAACTTGTATCTCAGATCTACTCTTATTTATGCATGATTTGGTCAAAACCCCAAGGGGATCTTGTAAAGAAAACTATCTAGTTTCCAGATCTGATATAGATCTAATGTTTTGTCCAAAGATCTTTCCTAGATCTGAGTTTTAATGTGCAGCTGCTACAACTCCTGAAAATAACGCCGTTGAGCCATTTCTGTTGATATATATATGTTGCACCTCTCTTTTCTGAAGACATATTGCTCTCTTGTCTCATGTAATCTACTGTATATTGAAAGGGCTTCACTTTACTTCTGATTTGCTGTTGTACATTCATTTATTAATTATATTTGATGGCCTCCTACTTAAATTGTCAAAGACTGAGTTATTCCTGAAGCTTCTTGTTGTGCATAGCTGCAGCCCCTCTTGTAGGGTGTTTTCCAGCTTGACTAGGTTGTGGGAGACCTGTTTACCACACCTAGTTTGATTCATTTTTACTCCCCTCTTGGATTTAGACTCCAGATCTGATGATATAAGGGATCCAAGGGCTGCAAAATCATTTCTGTACATCAATCTCCCAAGGAGTGTGCTATTTTTCCAAGCCTGCTGTGCAATCCCAATTTGGGAACATTACATGCATGCGGGTGGGGGCTTAATAAGAAAGAGCTAGGGAAAAAAGATAGGAGCGGATGATTTTAGAAATGGGGGTGGAAGATAAGGTTCCATGAGGGTTTTTAACAATGTGCGGGGGCTAAAAAAAAATTAAAGCATGGGCTTTAAAACTTATAAAGGGTCATGGTTAATTTTAATCAAAAACAAAGTTTTAATAAAAAACAGGGGTCCTGAAGGTTTAATTTTATATTAAAACAATGTAAAAATGGACTTTTTACATTGTTTTAGTGTGAATAAGGAAGAATGGTGAAGGTAAGGGGGTTAATGGGGTTTTTGGAGATGAAAGTGGGGAAAATGAGGAAATGAGACTTTTGGTAGGGAAAATGGTGAGGATGAGAGAATTAAGCCCAGATATGAGTTTTTAGAGTAGGAAGGTAATTTTGAGAAGGCATAATGAGGTATAGTGAAAAAATTTTCATGAAGATAATGAAGGCAGTGAGATTTATGAAGATAACTGATAGTGAAGAAATGCTATCTTCAGCAGTTTGTAGAAAATCCATAGTCACCTAGTGATATTGTGAATATAGGAGACTAACAATAGGTTGGCCCTAATTGTATGGTTATGTTTGTTGGTTTTTTTATCCTCCACAATTTCCTAAGGCTGAGAATGTAAATCGATGGAGGTAACCTCAAACCAACCTTTTAGTTTGGCATTTAACCTTACCAAACCATAGAGGGCTCTCTCTATGATCACAACCAATGTTTTACTGGAGGAAGAATGGATTTTAGGATAGGTATGTTCAGCTCTAGGGTTTCTGAAAATTTAGGGTTTTTTGTTGGATCAGTAGGAGAGGCAAAGAAACTTAGTCAGATCCAAAGGATTACAACTGCAGGGATACAAAGGGGCATGATAGATAATTTCATATGACACCTCAGGGTTTTTCAATTGTAGTGTAGGGTGGAAATGTAGGAGATCAAAATTAGCATGTCTAACATGAATTCATTTATCAAAAGATTACTTAAACAAACATGAGTTTCCTACCAAAACAGAGCATGAGCATAAATATTTTTGTTTAACATCTTATAGGAAAGTCACTGAAGAGCATAGATATGGAAATAGGATGAATTAATAATTCATAAAAGTAAATTACAGTAGAAAAAAATATGCCACAAAACATACTGCATGAATCCTTATATATGTGCTGCAATTGAACTTGTATTTCTGAAAATATGAAATGTCCACAAGACTCCAAGCCCTCTACTCTTTGATGTTCAACCTTGAGCTTGACTGAAAACCACATACATATAAACCAAGAAACAACTCCCCCTATCTCAGGGGTCGAATCCCTTACTGTAGGAACAACTTACATAAATGTCTTCAACCATAACCTAATGACTAGGGAGGTTTAAAAAAACCCTCCAAATAGACATTGACTGACTTAGGCATCATAAATGAAATTCATAATTACATCAAAATGACTCTAAAAAGCATATTTACCTTCAATTACATCAAGTAAACTAAAAAAAAAAGATATTACATCAAAAAAACCAATATTCAACTGAAAAACCTTGAAAAATTGATGAACAGGCATAAGCGCAGGGCCAACAGGGATAAGCGCAATGCCATCAGGCATAAGCACAATGCCAACTTTGAGGAGACTTTTAAATGCCTTCCTCTACTCTAATTACAGCTCTGAAGGTACCAACGGAAATATTAGGATGTCTAGTTTTCATTTGACAGTTCATGCAAGCAAAATGGACTCTCCAAGACAGAGAAAAACTCATTCTACCAAGGGCACTCCATAAGTGCAGTGCCCGAGTCAAAAAGGTAGCAGAAAGTGACTTTTTGCATGTTTTTGGGAATTTTCTCGTAAGAAGTTTACTGACAAGGAACAAAAACTGTAAATATGACATGTGTAGGGTACTAGCTATCCACCAATTCAGAATTTTTGGCATTTTGAGGTCAGAGGAAAAAGTGTAGCGCCAAGGCGTTGCGCTTTTTGCTGAACTGTGTTTCCTGTTGAGGCCAAAAGTCACAAAAATAAAAAATTTCACAATTTTTTCTCAAAATTGCCTCAAATTTGCACCATGAAGCTAGGAGGTGATGTGTCAAGCAACGAGGGAGGCCTCAACCAACAAATCAAGTTTTTCTTTCTCTTTTTTCCTCATTAGGTTTTGCTTCAGTTTCTTCTTCAATTGGTTGATTCCGATTTGGGAGATCTTGGTCCTTGTGCAATAGTGCATGGCCATGTGCCTTTGCATCTTGTTTTTCCTCTTAGCACTCTTAAGAAACTTATCCAAGTGCCAATTGACATTTTCAATCCAAAACCTCTTGTCTTGCTCAATTTATGCTACAATTAGGTCATAAAAGTATTCTTGGTCCAATGGTGGTGATGGTTCCCTTTGCTGCTCAAGTGCCCTATTGAGACCTCTTGTTATTGGTCTCCTTGCCTTAACCGACTCTTCTGGATCCTCTAATTCATCAACATCAACTATTAACTTACCTTTTGCATCATATTTCACCAAACTAGCTTTAGGCTTGCTAAGCAAAAGTTTCTTAACTTGGAGTTGCTTGTTTTCTTGCTGAAGGAAAATAATCATGAATTTTTCCTTGGAAAACTGATGCTTTAGCTCTCTAATTTCAACCTCCTTATCCTGGATTATCTTCTCAGAAGTTGGACCTCCTCATGCGCCTCCAAATCAACCATAGGAGTGTCAAAATGTACCTGTGGTTCTTCATGCAGTGGTGCCTCATGTGCTGGTGTATCTTCAACTTTTGTAGTAGGTTGAGCCCTTTCCACACTAGTTGGAGCAAACATCATCCTCTTCCCTCTAGTGTAGTTATTTTTCACTTCAGCTCTATGTGTCCATGTGATAGGTTTGCTTGTGGAAGCCACCTCTTATTACATAGCTGAAGTCAAAGGTGTAGAATGATTGCTTAACTGAGTAGGAGTAGGTAAGATTTCAGCTAAATATATGAAACCATCCCATGAAAAATTTACCTGTGAAATCTGATGGAAAACCAATATTTTCACAAAGCCATTATGGAACAAACTAGCATGGTGATCCCCTCCTTTTTTATGTACCTTCTCTTCCATTTTAGCCATACTTATGTAAAGATAATGAAGTAGGTTAAGTGCCTTTACACCGGTGAAATGCACGAGAAACCTCACATGATATTGATATAACTTGGAGAACCTACCCTCACATGTGAAATATTTCATTATTAATTTCATGAGAGGGGCATATTTGTCAAGTAGGTTCCCAAATGGAAATATGCGCTTTGGAGCAGCTTTGTATGCATGTTTCAAGAACATATTGTACTTTTCAAGGTCAATGTCTCTTTTCTTGAACCAGATTTCACCACCTTTTGGAATCCATGTAGCCAGGGAGATAGTATCTGTTGAAAGATTGAATACAATCCCTGCAATATTCACCTTATCTCTCCTTAGATCAATGGCAAAAGTGCTAGTAAACTTGTCATTGAAACCAAGATCTTCAACCCTTTGATAAAAGGCAAGGAACCTGCATCTTGGAAGGATTTCTTGAGAAATGGTGTAGTCATGACATAAAATGTTGTAGTGGGCTGATACATACTTATTTTTCCTCCATTATGCCTCCTTTTCTCTGTATTCTATGAATCCATAGTAAAACCTAGCTCAATAGGAGGGGAAATTAGGGTTAAGTGTAGGGAAAAATAGGGGATTTTAGGCAGTTTTAGAAATAGAGGGGAATGAAGGAGTTTTAGGGATGGAAAATTTAGGAGGGTAGGGATAGATGTTAGGGAGTGGGAGGAAGTGAAAATTTAGGAAATGGATGAGGGGAAAGGGTGCAAAAGGGAAAAACACAACCCTAACTTAGAAATGTGTAGTGTAGGCTAGGGTTTTGGGAAAAATGATGAAATTTAGGGATATGGGTGAGGGAAAATGTTTAGGAAGGTATATGAAAGGTAGGGGAATGTGAATGAGCTTGTATGTGAGGTTTTTTCTTAGCAGTTCTATCAAAGAGACTATGAAAGTAAGAAAATTCTACAAAACCCTAGAAGGGGGAATTCTGATATTTCTAAGCATGTAAATGAAGTGAAAGAGGCATATTAGGGACCCACTTACTTGTTGTGATTAGCCTGGAACTTGAATTTGATGAAGATACCCCTGGACAAAGAATATTTGGCTCTCTTGGGAAAACACAACACACTCTGGAAAAAAACGCAGTGATGCCAGTGAAAAGTGCAGCGCGGGAGGTAGATTGGCACTTTTGTGGCAAGGAATCATTTCTATGAGGGTATAAATTCTCTTTGAAGCTGAAGAGATGTTTCTTGAGGTTGGAATGGGAAAATGACATGCTCGTTTGGTATTTTATAGCTTGGAAATCAATTTTTCTTCTTGGTGGTGATGTGACCCCACCATGTCTTTTCACAATTTGATGAGATGGCTTGTGTAATGCAAATTAGAAAATTTTTCACATATAATCTATCATGAAATAAGATAAAATATGCCTTATTAACCTTTATTGATGACTTTTCCCTATTACTAATCCTCCAAATGATGATTTTGATGGTGAAATGACTCATTTACATGATATTTTTTATGACTTGACCATAATGATGACACCTAATGGAGTATCAAACTGATGATTTGGACCTTGAAACATGACTTACCATGAGATGATGACTGAGATAGTGATCAAGACATTTCACTGATGACTCATCACAATAAGTGATGGTATGACCAAAATGACAAATATACCATGAAATGAAGGGAGTAGTAATTCATCTAGACACACTAACCAATGACCAAAATTTTATTTGAAGACCTACTAAAACTATACAAATTTGACCTATGACCCTACTGACCATATGAAAAGAATAATTTGAACAATGGTGACTGACACGACTGACAGACACTAACAAGTTTCTTATCTTATATTAGCTCATGAAGAGTGGACATGCCAACTGTGTGATTTGAACCCTAGTTGGGAGGATAACAACTTTGCTTACCTATGACTCAAACTAGAGCTAATTAACTTGATTGCTCCTACTTACTCCATAATAATCCCTCAATTACCCCCTAATTATCTCATACTAGTTTGTGAACTAGAGCCACTAATCACAAGCTAATTCAACTAATTCATACACATTAAAAAAAAATTGCAATAGTTCTTACAAAGAAAAGGAAAATATATGTGAATCCATTGTTAATGAATTTATGTTATATTCCTATTTTTCAAAAGAACTTACTTTTAATCTCTATGCCAATTCATCCTAGCTCCTCATCATTGTCATCAATCATGGCAATGGAAACACAATGTAGACATGATTTTAAATGTCAAATGATCTAATACATTAATAATTAAAGGATATGTCAAACCCATAATAAAATTCTTACCAAGTTCCTTGATATTAAAACTAAAGAGAAATAATAAACACCACACAATCATGAGAGAATGGTTTCCTTTGGAAATCCTTCTGGGTGAAAATCAACATACTCCAAATAAAGGTCAATGTATTCTTGAGTAACTAACAATGATGTTACAATATATTTTTAGAGTTGTGTTTAAAAAAAATAATGAGTAGTAAGTTTATTTTCTTGGCCTACACCATACACTTAATCTTGCACCGGCCACCTAGGCTTCATGTTGCCCAATAAAATCATAGGAGGATAGTGCAATCTCAGAGTGCATGATGTAGCATGATTTAAGCCCAGAAGAATGATCCAAGTGTTCAGTACTCCTATTTAGAATAGCTCTAAAAATGTATTGTAAGCATTGTTAGTTGTCGAGAATTACATTTACCTTTCTTTGGAGTGTGGGCGTTTTCTCCCAAAAGGATTTACCCAAGAAATTTGTGACTTATTATTGTGTGAGTTTTTTATCATTTCTCTTTAGTTTTAACATGTGGTATTAGAGAATTCCTAGACGCTCACAACTCCAAATGCTCATGCTCTCTAGTGAGAGTGACTTGGATGTTTTCTAAATAGTGGATTAGAGCTTGGTAGAAACGTAGAGAAATTAAAGCAATGGTTCATATACCATGGTGAATAGCAGCGAGAAACACATCACAATAAATGACATGGAGCATAAGGAGAAGCGCATTGAGGAAGAAGTATGTATTGAATTATCATGGATAGATGAACTGTGTTGAATAGCAGTTAGAAATGCATCTCAAGGATTTACATGGACCATATGTAAAAGAGCATTAAGGAAGAAGTATTTGACTAAATAATTGACGGATTGTATTTGGATTAGGAGCGGTACTTTGAATAACTTTCATAGCATTACATGCCCTAGTATATAATTATAAATAATTTTATGGAGTAGGATTTCATCATATATAAATAGGCATATGGTTGTAAAACATATTTATTCATAATGCCTTATGGTTGTAAGAAATATTTATTCATAATGCCTTAGCTTGATGGTTCACGAATACAAATAATAGAAATAGACCTAGGTGATAGTGGGGTTGGAGAGGGGGCATGTTTTCCAAATAGTAAGTAAATTTTGAAAAGGGTTAATCTTGACTGGGTCAAAAAAAATAGTTAAGATAGCCATGATACAATTAATAAAATTTTGAAAAAAATTAATCTTGATTGGGTCAAAAAATAGTCAAGATAGCCATAGTACAATTAATAATAGGTTCATCATTCATGATTTATGAACCCATGGTATTGAATAAACCATTGTATTTGCGCATGCTATTACATATGTGAAGTTTATTTAATAACTTCACAAATTTTTCCAATAACACAAAATATGAGCCAATTCCATCACAATGTTTCAAAGCCTCATTAAGTCTCCAGCTCCTTCCTCAACACTTGGCACTTGTTAGAATCACACTGTTCAATTTTAAAGCTTACATAACCATCAACCATGTCTCATATTGAATTCTCCATAATTATCAATGATATATTGTAACTCAATCCCGAAATGTCATTGTGTGTTTGTGATGTACCATCCTGAAAATAATACAAACAATTTTACTATGATTCCATCCCTAAAAACAGTACAAATAATTGTATTATGATTCACCTCAACAATACTGATGGAAATTTAGAATCTGTCAATTTCAAGTCTCCTCCACCAGGTTTTTCTCTCTTATACTCAATTATGAATGCTTGTTCAATATTGTTTTATTTTTTTTCTTATGGTTTTTTTAGAAAAAAGTATTTCTTCTTTTGAAATAAATTTCTTGGGCTCTATCTAATTGAGTACATGCAATTTTTCTAATGGATGAAATGACATAAGAAAGTGTTCTACTAATCAATGCTTTTTCCACAACAAAGGTATTTAAATAAAACTCTCTTAATAATTTGGGAAAGCCAAAGGTATTTAAACAAGACTCTCTTGATAATCTAAGAAATCCATTTCAATTAGAAAACCCCAAATGAAAGCTAGGGAGGAGTTGAGATTTCCCAGGGCGCTAGTGGTAAATATCAAGGTATCATCATCTACTATGATTTTAGGCTGCAATCTTCCTTTGAATCACCAGAATTTACATAAAGAAGATTTTGGGATCTGTAAATTGGTTGGTTGGAAAAGAGTAGGGTTCGAAGGACACATGACTTATCAAAGAGACGACAAGCTTCTATGTCATTAGTTTGGACATAGGGAGCCATTATTTTGGATCCTCAGATGGCTCTATATTCTTTAAATGAAAAAAATCTAGGCAATCGAAATTTCAAGTTGTTGCAGGGGGTTACAGAGATTCAATGACTGGTGTTTTTTAGTACCATGGTGAATTAGGTTAGAAACCTCCTGAAGAATTGTGTGAAAACCCTAGTTGAGGAAATCCGAGTTTGACCAATGCAGAAATTGCTAAAACCCCCATCGAGGAAAATCCTTGTACATTTGTACTATTTTCGGGGATGGTACATCCTGAACCACATAAGAACATTTCTGGTATTGAGTTACAGTATATCGTTGATGATTCTGGGGACTTCTATATTGAACTTAAATAAGATGATGCAAACCAGACCCAAGTGTTGGCGAAGGGGCTGGAGGATATTCTGAAAGGCTATGGTGGCTTTGGCTACTAAGGAAGATGCCCGGATTTTTCTTCACGGGGAAGTTGAGTACTACCCATTGTATGTTCAGTTGTGGCCCTGCATTGACAAGGCCTGAGACATATTTCCAATTCACATAGTCCCCAAAGAATTTCATGTGGAATTTTTTCCTACGTTGACAAGGGTTGAGACATATATTGTCAATGTCGCAGAGCTGGTAAGGTTTAGGCGTGCCTGCTGCTATGTGAAGTATGGTTTGGAGTTTTTTATAGATACATAGTTTGTAAAAATCTTAGTCCAACCAAGAGAGATCCATACTTTTTACAAATTAATGAATTTTGTTTATATATTGTTTTTTTATATTATTTTTTATTATAAATAGAATTGATGGGTTAGTTTATTATTTGATACAGTAAAATTATTAAAAAAATTGAAATACTCTGGTAAAAATGGATGGTTTATATATATATATATATAGTTGTGTGTTTTTATGTTTTATGTGTTTATTTAGTTATTTGTTTTTCTTTATGTTTGAACTTTAATATTTATTTGTATCTCCAATGAAAAGGTGTGTTTTTAAAGAAGATGCTCATGGCTAAATGACAATATAGGATCCATGAAAACATAGGATTGATTTGGAGCACTAAATAACACTACTTATATGTGAGCATGGAAGTTTTCACAGATATTTAATTTTGGATGTTTTCATTCATACATCTTATTTATATCCAAAAATAAATAAGAATTGCTCATAATTTTTATAGTATTCTACAACTCTTTTTTTCACAATGATTTGTTATAGAGACATTGTTGAGAAACCCTTTAGAATGTGTTCTTATTTTATGGGCATTTGCTTTAAAATATGTTTTTACTTTCTTAGGTAGTGTCCATCATATTAAGTAGGTTTTTTATTACCAATGAGAGATCTCCTAAACATTATTTTGATTGGATCAAATAATGATTTCTTTTATTAATTGAATAATAAAAGGTTCCCATGTTGGAAATATGAGAGGTGTATAGAGTAGTATCTTGTTAGATGTTAATTTTTTAATCCATTCTTTTGGTTATTGATACTAAATAATAGTATTCAATATTCATAATGTTTTTTCCTTTATAGTATCTCAATAAATAAAAGTGGGACTAACTTGAACTTATTTTTTAAAGTGATTATTAGGAGCTAGTTCAATATGGCATTATTAATGCCCAAACCAAACTCATATAATCCATTAGTAATGCTATAAAAATTCCATTACACTAAACAACTATTTCACCAGTGAAATGTTTCTGGAAAACACACATTATAAGTTAGCTCTCATTTCCATAAACATTAGTTACACTACTAAGACTTCAAGACATTAGCATGCTATTATATATTGATAACCTTTAGTAATAGCAGTCTTTGTTTTCAATATGGAAATAGGTGTTGAAATAAGCTAGGGATTTAAGTGCAATTGGGAAAAATATCAATGAGTAATTGAGGTGTATATTTCCTTAATAAGAGTTAATCTTATGAAGGGTCAAATAGAAAAATGTGTCAAATGTTGAAATCCTAGGTGTATTTGCAGCATAAGTTAAGACTACTATGGAAACCTAAAGAATCAAGGGTTAAAACATCTCCACAACTCCTCATATATTAAAATTAAGAGTGATTGTAGAGATGAAAATAGGTGATTTAAGTGTCACTGGGAAAAATATTGATGAGTAACTATGAAATATTATTAGGTAACCATAGTTCATGAGTTTTCACAATGAAATATAATGATTCAAGGTGACAAAATATCACCTAGTTCATTAAACATGTAAAACAATTGAATATATGCTTCGTCAAGTTCAAATCTTAGGAAGTGTACCCTTATGAGTGCTATCTAAAATATAAAAGTATGAGTTACAAAATTGTTAGGTAAATCGTGGAATCTAAATATTTATATGAAAGTTGAAATGGATCACTAATATGTGCCAATTATTTTTATAACAAAATTGATTTTTTAACCACTATGTGCAAAAGCACCATTTTGATTTAGCTAAGAGATAATCATGATGGATACATATTAATGGGAACATGTATAGGTGCCAAATTAATGTTAGGAGTGTACCATGGATTAGAAATTAGGAGTGCACCATTACAATAAGATTGTATATCTTGTTTATAAACACGTGAGAATAAATGTTGCCCATGCTCATCATAGGATCATGCACCTAATATAAAACCTCTAACCACTTTACCCACACTCAATTACATTAATAAGTGAGAATTGATGTTTTGAAGATGAAGATTGTTGGAAATAGGATTAAAGTGGAAGTTTCTCACCTTTTTTATTTGCATACAAGTTGTCATAAGAAATCAAATGTCATAAACTCAAAGTTTTTTTTAGTTCCATCATTGTCTTGGAAAACCTCAAATTTGTTTGTCCATTCTCCTTGCTTATGCATAGATGGGTTTGAATACTTAATATTGACTTGCATCCAAAAGGTAATGTCATGAATGGAACATCTCCTCATTTGAGCATATTTTACAGTCATAGATGAGAATCTAATATCCCACAATGTAGGCATATCCCATTGTTGTTTGACATAGACACTCCCACACATGATGCTCTACAATTAAGGAAGGAATGTGGTGCAAGAAATATTCACCCCACAACCAATTAACCTTTATGCAGTTAGGATATTCAATTTGTTTTTATGTTATTAGGAGGCATGTTATCAATATAGAAGAAATTAGTTGTTTCATAACATATATGTTGTAACATCGGGGATGCAGGAGTGAGAGGGGTGCTATATAACCTCAATGGAACAATTGAAATAAGTTCGCAGGGGGATTGGGGAAAGCAACGGATAATCAAGTTGAAGCTTTATCACTCCGACAAGATCTAAGGATCGCTATCTCCAAAGGCATAAGACATATAAACAATTTTAGTGCTTCAATGGTTTTCATTCAAAAGTGTTCAAGGTCCTCCAGGAATAAGCACCTCATAGACTTTGAAACTTCTCCTATGCTTATAAGGATTATGACTCTTCTTAGAAAATTAGATGAATTTAAATTCTATCATGTAAAACGAGAGAATAATCATGAGGAAAATTTTCAAGCCAATATTGGTGCTACATTAGAACAAGGAGTCTTGATCATTGACCAATCCAATAAAATATGGCATGTCCTATAATTGATCGTATTAATAAACCATCATTGGGAGACAGTTGGAGTAAGGCAAGTATTAAAGAGCATTGATCAAACATGTCTAAGATATGTCTTGAGGAAGGGCATGAATTTATTGGGAGGTGGAGTAGGCAATTGGGTGGTATTAATTACAGTTGTAGGCACATGAATCTACGAACAATGTTGAATACCAAGTGGAAATCCTTCCGACCGTTATTAAATTTGAAGGTAGGTGAAGGAATTTTTGACACACTCCTCTAGCAGTTTCGAGTGGTTGCATTTCATTTGAGGATGGATGATTATGCCTTGTTTGATATGTAGATGGGGAAGGATATTAAATGTGATAGGATGTGCGCTTCAATCGACTAGAAGCAATAAATTATATTAAGGAACGGGGTGATGCAGATAAACCACAGAATAATTTGGGTGCAGGGAAGGATATCTCACAAAATGGCTTTTGCAAACCCTAATGGAAATAGTGATAGTGCAGAGGAACATGGAAATTTGAGCAATGAAAATGTGGCGACCATGGTAGAAAAGGCAGGGAAGCGAGAAATAAAGGAGTTACAAGATCAAATAACAGTGGTTTTGAATCACCTTGTAGGGATTGACAAGGATTTGGAGTTTCTTCAAAAAGTAATGGAGCACATGAACATTAGTATGATTAACCTAAATTATAAGGTGGATAATATCGAGATAAAAGTGGAAACATCTAATGTTGGTGTGCTCAAGGAGGTCTTCAGGTTGGGAGAAAATCCCACTTCAATTTCTTAGGATGAAGGGGAGGCAAAGCAAGAGTGGTGCGAGTTTGAGTTGATCTTGGTTCCTGGATAATATGTTGAAGCGGCCTAGGAGGAAAACCTTATGGAAAAGATGGAAAGCAACGAGTAGGCATTCACTCCACAATTTATATTTTTTGTCATGTTGTTAATTTTTTCAGTGTATTTTGGAGAAGATATAGTATAAATGTTGTAAGTAATATATTTATAAATAATAGGGGTAGTATTAGATACTCTCTGGATTTATCTTTGCAAAAATTTGAAACAGAGCAGATTTTGAATGTAAGGGACCTAGCCCGTTTCCAACTTTGATATATAAAAATTTTACCCATTTCCTTGAAAATAAAAATAAATTATAACATATATAAAATGCATGTTCTACAGATATTTCCACTTAACCCAATTAAAAAAAATACCATCTACTAGGAGTATCATTTATGTGTTTCATATATGTTATAACATAAATGAAATATATGGCATACACATATATGAAATTAAACTTATCCAAATAAAATAAAACCTTCATTCTCCTTTATTGACATTCATGTCTAGCCCAACCTCAAACCCTAACACTGTGATAGAGACATACCAAACCCAAAATAGTCCTATGTGGACATTCGTATAGGGTTCAATGTAAAACCATGGCATTGTAGTAGAGACAAACTAGACCCATAACAAAAAAGTGACAGAGTAACTCATGATGACTTAGCATAATCCCAGAGACATGGAAATGAGGGACGACTAGAGGAGAGGAATAAGCATAGGAAAGGACCCATATTAAATTCAAATTAAAAAAAAAAAATGCCACCTAAAAAGGTAAGCAATGGTTTAATCCCAAGGTTTCACCCTTTCATTCTCTTGCAAAAACGTTGATACAAAACACATCGCCTTCCAGCATCTTTTTTTTATCTCATAAGGGTTTTGGTCATAGTTATATCAATCTCCTCATGATTATCTTATCCACATATTTTCATATTCAATAAAACCATTGACTCCATTCCATGACCAATAATGACTATTTGATAATGTATTGTGTAACGGCATCAATCTCATGGAAATGAAATATTTCTTTAGTAGTTTCATATTAGGTTGGGTATAAAGTTTATTTATTGTAAACCAAAGTAGACATCCCAAAATATGTTATGTCAAATAATTTTGGTTGTTGCCTTATATTTAGTTGTATACTTTCGCATATGAATTGTGGTGCATGATTTATTTCATAAGACATTTGTATATGGTAGTCAACAATTAAGATATATATATATATATATATATCCCTCATTCCTATGATGCCCATTTTTTTAATTTACAAATTAGAGTAGCAATCAAGTTACAGGTACAGGGAGAAATTCATATTTAAGTTGTGATATTATAATAATAAGCATTTCGTTCAACTAGTCATTTGTTAGCCACACCCATTATGAAGTCGCGCACTACTAGAAATTACATCAATACTAAAAACACATAAATTTGAGTTTCATACGTCAATAGCCATAAATTGCAATTCAACTATCAAAACATTCACTTTTACAATGTGGTCATTATAAATACATCAATAATCATATAAAAAAAATTATGAATACACAAGGCATTGTTCACCAAGGAGTGGAGTTTCGGTTCTCAGACTTGTTACTTGTGCTCCCTTGCTGTCGTTCGCGTCCACATGTGAATGTTGATGCATCTTGACCAAATGTTGGTGACTCACCGGTTGACCTACCAGCCTACTCCTTGGGTACTCTTCTTCGTCATGGACCCCTGAGCTGCAATGGGGCTGTAATAACCATAAATTTGAGATGCATATTCTGATTCAAAGACACACACACACACATATATATATTCAAACCAGAGTACTAATTAAATGGGATTTGTAATTTTCAAGGACATTTCCAATTTAAAAATAATATGCTATCATCTAGGCTCAACTTGGCTTGATTTTACCATAAAATCATTCATTAAGGTACTTAAGTAACCACAAGAAGGGGATTATGATATGTAAAACACTCAAGGAAATAAGAAACTAACAAACATATTAACTAAAAATAGTAATAAAAATATAATATAGTTACCAATTGCTTTCTAATAATGTGCATGATGCATCCATTATAGTAAGAGTATTGCTTGAAAAGTGAAAATTCTCTCTCGGTCAAATTTTTAAGAAGAGTTGTGAAGCCAAGTCTCATTACTCTAAGATCAAATTATCAAAAGCATAAAGTTTAAATAAAATTTATTAAGATTGAAATGAAATTTTTTATTGAAGATAATTTACTTCTAATGGCTTTCAACTATGATAAAGTAGTAGTGAAATCCTAATTATTCAAATTCTTGAATGGATGATTCAAATTTTTGCTAATGTTGAATTTATACACCAAGACCATTTTCTAAGGCTTGAAAGGAAGCTTGTCAAATTTGGACATTTCTTAGTGTCAATCAATGGTACATTATCCTTTTATGGCTTGCATTCCAAACATGAATGGCCTATAAAGTTCTCTTTTGTCAAATAAAAGACACATCAAATACACACAAGTCATAAGTGGAAGTTAATTATCTTTCCTTCATTGTTCTTTGGATCATATTTGCATCATAAGGATCCTCCTTGGCACTCACAATGCCACACTCTTTAAAATTTCTTTTGCTTGTACAAAGGGTGATTATATAATGCAACTATATGAATTGGAACATTTCAACCAATGATGTTTCTTAAAGCCTGATTTATCCTAATTCATATTCTTAATGAGAGATTCACCAAATGGGCCTAATACAATTCAATCAAGAGTTTCATGAGATTATTTTTCACACCTCCAGTTCCCACCACTATCCTCACTACCTATTCTCGATTGAGTCCTATATCATTGATTAGCATGTATTGATATTATTAAAGTACCACTTTTTTTGAACACCTAAATCTATTACTCACTAGTTTACTTTGGTATTTAAGTTAACCTTTTTAAGGTTCTAATATGTTCATGGATTATATACGATCATGCCTCGTAATTTATCTATAAATTTTCATGGATAATCTATTAGATAGTTTGTAACAACAAATATGATCAAATATATTTAAAATCCAAAATATATACAAGGAGGGTTAATAAACTAATTATTCCCACACCGTAATTTCTCCCGCCTTATTTGGTTAAGATAAGTACAAAATACTCAAAATCAGAAAACATTTAGAATATTATTTAACCTCATTTTCTCATGTGAAAATTAGATTGGGAAATTTAATAATTTGGGTTAAATTAATTCTCTCAAAAAATCCAATTGTGTGTCTCATTTCACAAGCATGTAATTATTATAGCCCCGAGGATTAGCTCAATCATTTCATACCATTGTTTCCAAGATTTCAATGGTAATCCAACGCAATGTGTAGGTCCCAAGTTAGATCCCACAAGGTTGGGAACACTAAGTCTCCATAGCCTATTTTATAATGTTTACCATCGTCAAAATGGGGGAAGTGATCAAAAGTTTCTCAAAGAGTTATTTCCAAGAAAAAAACATGTAATTATTCTACATTCCACATAGTGGATTCATGTTCCAAAAGGTTTTTCTCACTGCTATAAAATGGAATATCCCTTTGCATGCTCTTCCAATATTCTATTTCTCCCCATTATATTTTTTTCAACAAATGAAAATTTTGTAAATGATTGGTTTTTTTATTTTTACTTTACATGTTACACAATAATGTGCAATGACCTTTTCATTCTTGGGTCAAATGTTGATAATTCCACTAGTTGATCACGTAATGGTTGGCTTATTATTAAAATTTTCACTATCCTAGAAGTGATACCCTTGCAATTTTTCCATATTCTCATTAAAAACAACATCTATGTTTTCATAGATTTATTAATCTTTAAATTAGACAAATTGTATCATTTTAATACCCTCGAGGGTTAGCTCAATTGGTTGAGTCCTTTTCGTTAAAGCACCTATGCTATTGAGAGGTCATGGATTCAATTCTATCGATACTCTCAGGGTTAGGTTCCTCAGGTGAGCTAGCAAGAAGTGATCCCTTCATGTACATATGTCTCGTACAAATATTTTGTGGATTTAATGGTCACCGATATCTGGGGACCATGTACCATATAGAAAAATAAATATCCTTTTAATCCTCCATCGTAACCCATGAATATGCACTAAAATGTGGGTTTATCATCAATCTTAGTTCACTTTTAATGTGAATCAAAATATAAGTATCACATTTAAACACCTTACATGTGAACATGTTCATGCATCTCTAAGATTATTTTAGGATATTTTCATTTGGAACATGTTTGAGTAATCGATTGTTATATTGTTAGGTTATGTCATCATATTTATGGTATTTTCCAAAATCAAGCATCAAGGCCTATTTATGTTGTCCTACACAAAGCTTTTTCTTATGATGTCACCGTATGTCAATTTGTGAATTCATATTTTATTGTCTGAATAGGGATGTCCTCTTCATAAGAAGTCCTTTATTCATTCTTGTAAAAACACTCAAGCCAATTTATACTAAGATATTTTGAGAAATCGTTGATAAAATTAAAAAATTACCCCTTTTTTATAATATTTTGCATAGAATTCCATTAATCAAAATGAGTTTACATGGAGTTTACAATAGCCACCTCAAGGAAATTTTTTCACATAGATACTAAGACCAAACTATAATGATACGTCAAGGTAACCATAATAAAAGAAACAAAAGTATCACCCAACTTTGGGTTGGTTTTCAGATTCACTTTTTTTTCCTTTTCTGTTTGATTACTTCTACCCACCTATTCAGCGAAGTAGTAACCACATCTTGCTGAAGAATTTTCTGACATGTTGTTATTGCATATTTTTCCTATTCTGAGGAAACTAATATGCATGCTCGATTTACTGCTCCCAATGAAGTAGTAGTACGGTATATTTCCATGTGAAGTGCTAAGATTTTATCCTCCCTACTCTCCTCGTTATCCTCATCTGAAGAGAGCATTTCATCATTTGATTTACTGTCATCCTAATATGAAGATGAGGAGCCATCTTCAATTTCATCTTTCTCCATAGGAGGCGGGTTGCATGGCTTCGAAGCCTTAGATTTAGTCTTTATATTACTGACTTTTGAGTGCAAGAGTTCTATAGGTTTCTTGTTTGATGGCAGAGGCGGCAACGAAAAGTTGTGTTCTCATAGTCTAGGATTTGGATCCAATGGAAAACACCTACTTTCAGTTGATTTTGTCTGAAAATCCTTTACTAATGTCGAGTTCTACACAAATCTTATCAAAATGTATAAACCCCACTTTGGCATCGCATAAGATATATGGCTAAGAAATGACCTAGTGTGTTTCTGATGCTTGTAAATATTGAATCATTCCATAGATGAGCTAGAAAGTTTGAATCCATAACCAAATGGAGAAATTTTTAATTACTAACATAAAGGGGTCGAAATCTAGGAACCAATGTGTCATGAAAAGCCCTACTTTTCACCATAACCATGGGCCCTTAGATATAGCACTCTGGTAAATCTTCTTGGCAGGAAAAAAAAACTATGAAGAAGCCCTTATAACAGAAGAGAACCCTACAGGATCTAGTCCAATTAGATAGTATCCAATTGCAAAGATTTTTTTTTGATGCCACAACTCATTGAAATGACAAATCAAGCCATGCTCTTCCATTAGCTCATGAATATCTTCCAGATTTGGATGTGAAATGTCGACAGAGGGAATATCTTCCTATTTTTCCACAATAAATGGATTAGGTGTGTCCTGAGAAGGAACTTAGTTTCCTGGAGTTTCAGGGCTAGTTTAAGGAGGACGAACACCCCGAGGAGTCTTATTACGAATTTCATCTTTGAATGATAAATCTTGGGAGGAGGAGGGTTTCCCAAAAGCACCCCCTCGTAGAGGGAGAGTGAAAAGTATAGTGGAATCCTTACAAACATGATAATGAGAGATAGGAATATGGTCTTCTAGTTTCTTACATTCATAAAGGAGGCATTGAACCCCTTGAGGAAACCATGATTTGAGCTCCAACAAAAGTTTAAGGTTTATTATGAGATTTGTAGATCTCACCCAAAATAACTAAAAGTGTCTAGACACCATTTTGACTAAAATCTGGAAGGGACTCTTACATATGCAATTATTTTGTAACAGAGCTTCTGCATCAACCAATTTTTTTGGCAAGGGCTTGTTCTCGGCTTCAAGATCCTCTTGCACCATAACCTCATCTTCTCTATTACAGGATTGTTGCTCAATATTCGGGGCTTTTCTTCCACTCATGAGAAAACCATCGACTGGGAAAGCTCCAACAGTTGTGCGGAAAACTTCTCTGGCTTCAATATAGATGGCGAAGAAACAATTTGGGTGTCCCCCTCAGCAGGACATGAATGCTTCTCTCCAGTGACGATCGCAGGGTTTTGACATAAATGGCGGTGTTGTGTCATTCGCGTGGTTTCGGTGTGCAATGGAATAAAAAATTACTCATTCCCTCATTTACATACCACTTTTGCTAATCTACATACATTTCTATGCAATATCTATAACATGTGCATTTCTATGCCATATCTATAACATCTGCATTTCTATGCAATATCTATAACACATTTCATGTGCATTAATTTTGTTGATAAATGGTTTCAAATACATTTAAGTTCTTATTGATCAAACAAATCATGGAACCTCATATCTTAACTAGTATCATTCAAATTCAGTACTATGATAATCATATTTTTACTCAATTATTATAAGATTTGGTGTAATAAATGTTTAATTTGTTAATTTAGGAAAGCAGAGGAATTGTTGACCTTTATTTTCACATCAAACACTTCTCACTCATTGACTAAATATATTCAAAAATATAATGATCTAACCCCATCTCTAACCTCTTTTTAAGCAAGTTATAGGTTCCCAATTTCATCACCAATATTTCTAAGGTTATTAATGATTAACATCATTTTTAGAGTGTAAATAGCAACACTTCTTTTCCAAAGAGCTTTCATCCTTATATAATTAAATATTACATGTAAAGAAATACTTCAAAGGATAAGGATATTAAATGAAGAAAGGAAAATTTATATTTCTTTGAATAACAAGAAAATCACCTAGAATTAATATTTAGAGGGTTGGTAAGTAGAAACATTAGTATAAATTCTCAAAAATTGGAGATTTCTCCACCATATTATAAAAGGGTGGTAAGAGACCATAATTGTATCTTAATTGATTCCCTCCTACAAAGACATTTCTAATGAGAAAAGAGTTTAAGCTACATGGTAGTAGATGAGCATGTGAATGCTTCACATACATTCTCATATGAATGTAAAATCCTTCTTAAAAACAAGTTTAATATGCAATGTTGTTGCTTAGTACCTTCGCTTATCCCCTTCGACGATATATATATATATATATATATATATATATATATATATATATATATATATATATATATATATATATATATATATATATATAAGAAATTAGTCTTTTATTTTTATTTTTATTCTTAATTTTGTTAACTCCAAATCAATAAAGTAATGAATGGATTTTATTAAAATTATAGAAATATAGAAACTCTATAGTTATTAACATTTTACTATGTGAGAGTTTTAACATATTTTGAACTTCCTTTGCAACTAGTAGACATATGGTGAAAATAAATGTAATTAGGAACTCCTTTACAACAAAATGCCATGTGAATATTTTCTCGTCATTTTTTATGCAAATACTTGCTTAAATTATGGCGAACAACTATCCAAATGGTATTTTGTTGTGCAAAGTTATGACACTTTGTAAATATATTTTTTTTTAGATTTTTTTATTTTTATTTTTATATCTCATAATTCAATTTAAAACCACATAAAAATAGCCATGAACCAATTAGAAAAAATATTTTACATTTTAAAAAATTAAATTTATTTTTAAAATTTTCAAAATATTCAGTTTAATATCTATTTTTTTCACAACTTTAATAAACTTCATAACATTTGTATAAAAATTTCAAAATTAATTGAAAGTCAAAGTTTTTTTGACCAAAATAAAAAACAATATAAGCCACTGAAGGACAATATAATTTGCCTTCGACAGGTATAAAAATAAAAATGTTACTACTTCTGAAAAGTGACATTGATTGGTTTTAAATGGAGACAATAAATCACCACAACTTTGGAATGACCTAAAACTCTAGGCATGGAATATTTATGCCCATCACTTGCTGTAACAGGCATGGAGTTTTCACTTGTTATGAAAAGGTTTAATGTTAAAAATATTTATGCCCATCACTTAGTGTAACGGCATGGAGTTGTCACTTGTTATGAAAATGTTCAATGTTAAATGTTAATGTTGATTTTAGTTCAAAATAAAAAATAAATGTTATTTTATTTTTATACATAGATAGGTAATTTTTTTTTCTTGTAAATTAAGGACATTGTATTTCACCATCAAAACAAGTTTACATGGCTTTCCATACATATCACCTTGGCATGCATTTTTCTTAACAACACATCCAGTAATTCATGTCAAAAACTAAAACATCCCCATAATCCCAGTTACAAAGCCTTAATGCCATAAAAACCACAGGAATATCGCTCAAACCAGTATACTAGGCATAACACCTTGCCTCAAACACAAAGCCCTTTCAACAAAAGAAACATAGATTAACAAATTTAACCCAAACCACCATTAAATACTACTAACAAACCATAGATAATATAAACCACCGAGAAAATAAATCATGGAGAAAATCACCTCGCTCCAAGAATAAGACAAAATCAACACAATAAACAGTAATTTCCAATTAAACCGAGACCAAACTTAATTGATGAAACCATGCCACCAAGTATATCACCTCACTCCAAGTATAGGACCTAGTGAACAAAATAAAAGGAGCGTCCAAAATGTGCATGGAGAGAATTCATGCGATACAAAACCATATAAAGGACCAACTAATCCATGATCTCACCCAAGATGATAACAAAAAACAAGAAATTAACCACAGTACTAGCACCAAGATGTCAACCATAATGATCCATCAATCCAACTACAAATAAATGTCTGCTTCAAAACAGAACATGGAACATTTCCAAGAAACCATACCTTGCTAGTCAGATGGAAGACCTCCAAAAATTAACTGCAAAAAACATGAAGACCTGTAAATATTAATCACGGTCTGAAAAGGAAATTGTGGTCAGTGCCTGAGCACTTGAACCAAGGGAGTCCATAAGATCTCCACTATCATAATCACTCACTATGTAACCCTCTGCATGGGTCAAACGAGAATCAAGGTTATCCAAGAAAAACTTCTAATTATGGAGCATTCTTTAAGATCCTCTAGGGAGGAGAAGAAATTCTAATTCTCCACTTGCTTGTCTTTGAGGACCGATCTCAGTAGCGTTAATTTTTTTTGATGTAAAGCTAATGAATTCATGAATTTTTTATTCCTGCCCATGTTATTCCAGGGGTTAGGAATCCACTCTGAAACTTTAATAAGAAACTTAGAATCTGAATGGTATTGATGATCCACCCGGTATTGAATTTGTAACAGTTGGATTTCCTTTCTTATCTCTAGTGGAATACCATTGAAGAAGGTGGCCACTGAATCGTAGGAAAAGGTTCAAACCCTCCTCTTCCCTAAAGAGGCATTGCCACCTCCACCCCATATTCTACACATTAATTGTCTAGGAGTCATTAATATAGATGATAAGAAATACTTTGGGCAGCTACTAAAAATCCCATGCCCTACAAAAAAGAAAGAAAAGGGACTAGACACACCACCTTGACAACTAGACTGAAAACCTACTAAGTCATCGCCAAATCTCCAAACCAATGGTTTGAAATATACTAAATTAATAGGTGGAATGAAAAACTCCCCACAACCCAACTCCATGAAACACAAAGCTCTAAAATTCCTAGAAATAACAAAAGACTCAACTATGCTCAGAAATAACAAAATAATGCACATACAAAGCAGTATCACCATCTATAAGATAACTAAACACAATTAAATGTACCTCAACAAGAAAAACCTTATCTTTCTCAAAACAACAAAAACTTTATAACTTGGGGCATCCCGAAGACTAAAACTTTGTAAAAAATACCCTAGAGAACAAGAATAGTCTGACGACCATTAAACGTGGCCATTAAAATATAAGGGACTGGAAAACTAACCCCAACAACACAATCTGACACTAATATTGAAAATACTTACCAAATAAATGAAACAAGATAGAGAAATGAAAAATGTAGTATTCCCAATTAGCCATGAGCTAGTTGGAATATTAAATTTTGTTTTTCTGCTTTGTTTTATGAATAAGAGGAAAATGGAGGTCCATAATTCTCCTTAATAATGAATAAATCAATGCCAATGTGAAAGAGATAGGTCTTGGCAGCTTAATTGACCACCCTTTGGTGTGGAAACGGGTTGGAACACCTTGACTGGGTCAACTTTGACCAAATCAACAACGTTGTCATGGAGGAGTGGTCATCAATGAAAGACAACGCGGTTTTAGATGGAGATGATTTGTGTGGAAGTAGTGCTATTATTGGATGGGGCTTAGGGTTTGCAAGCTCATATCTTATTTAAGGAAGAGGATGGCAACCATGTTGATTATGTTTTATATATGTTGATATATAAAGTTCTAAATATATGGTATGTTTATACATATATCTTTCTCTTGTTGTTTAGCTGAGATAGAGTGTTGTTTAGCACAGGGTGTTCCTAATCGGGAATCCCACCTCTTCCATTGAGAAGCTATTGGAGGAGTCTTGTACTAAATTTTCCACTATCAGGCTTAAGGCCAAGCTTCATATTTCATCTATAGCGCAGATCCTGTTGAGGGTTGAGTTGTTTTGCAGGTTGCAGCAAGTGGAGACTAGACCCAGGTCATTTCATTGCTCATTTTCAATGGATGAGGATTCCTTTCCATTGGGAGGATAGTAAGGAAGACCCTTGTGCATATTTTCAGATCTTGGCATCATGCCAACTGTTTATTAATCCCTACAACGCAGTTTGCTTCCAGATCTGCATTATTTCTCTAGGAGGAGTTGCAGGGTGGATTGACACACCATATAGAGAGTTGGTTTTCTAGTGAAAGGGATCTGACTTTCATTTAGAGGATCTATTGGAGAAGGCTATTCTATTGATCATATCAGATCAGCTGCACTTTCTAGATCTATATTTTGCAATGGATCTTTAGCCCTAGGGCCTAGATCCCCATCTTGTATATGGTGTTTTTCTGAAAATCCTTAAGGGGTTCGTCAAAGGAGGTTGTACAGTGCTCAGATATATAGTAGATCTATCTTTTGAGGCACATATCAGCCCTAGATATGATGTATAATCATTTTCTGTAGCAGTGCACTTAAAATAGTGTTGTAAGAGTCTTCCAACTTTTATATATTGTAGCAGCACCTCATTTTGAGGGATTTTTTCCATTGGAGGCTTGATCTTTCTTGTTGTGTATCTTATGGCCCATTATTTATGCATATTTTGCTGCTTTTATAACATATGAAAGGTCTCCATATTGTCCTCTTTCTTTTATATGATTATTTACACTTTTGTTCCAACATTTTTCACTATATTCCTGATTTTCCCATTTGGGAATATTACAATGGTATCAGAGCATAATCTTGGCACAGCCTGTGCATCTTAAAAAGCCAATATGTCATATAAATAAGGAGAGCCTCTTACTAATAGAGAGAAGAGTTATCAAAGAAGAATACATCGGAAGTTTTATTATACAAATGACAAAGAAGACAAGGGTAAAACCCATTTATCTGGAGGAGAAGATGAAGAGAAGGAGTTCCCCAAGATCCTTCTTAGAGCCATGCAATATATTTCTAGAGAGATCAAAGAAATGAGGATGGATAGATAAAAGGAATCCCCTAAAGGATTTCATCATGGTGAAGGCTCTATCATGTCTCATCACTGGAGTGATCAACCAGTGTAGCAACAATAAGTTTCCCAACACTCTATAATGCCTACATTTTTGGCTGTGGGAAATTAAGGGTTTCAAGAGAAAGAATCCCTTGAAGACTATTTTATGGAGTATGAGTCTCAAACTCAGAGATTCAAGGACAACTTGAGTTTTCAAGAATTTTTTCAAATCAAGGACAATAGAAGACCCAGGCATCACAATAGAAGTGGTGGATTCATTTAGAATCATGATCTACACCGCACTATGGGCAGATTTTTCTTACCCAACTTTGATGGGTCATGCAAGTGCACTGCCAAATCATGGGTAGAGAAGCTTGACATCTACTTCCAGTTTAACAAATTTCCAGAAATGGAAGCCATTAAGATAGCAACACTACACCTTGAGAGTGAAGCACTTGTCTACATTGGTGGTTCCATGGCTTGTCTACATTGGGTCATGCCAATATAACTACATATTTAGATTTCACTAGGAGGCTGGTGGAAAGGATTGATAGAAGAGATCCTGAAGCACCATTCATGGGGCTTGCCAAACTAAAATAATCAGGTAATCCAGAAACTTATATTTCTAAATTTTTGAGAATTTCTGTTATGGTTCCTAATTTATCTGCAACAAGAAGGTTGTATATATTCATTGATGGGTTAGATGAACCTCTTCATGGGTTGGTTAAGTCTACTAAGCCCAATACCATTCAAGATGCCATTGAAAGGGATAGAGATATTCAATATGCCTTACCAAAAGCAAAGGCAACATTTCAGCATAAGCCCTCTTTTCCATCAAAGGGAAAAGATGAGAAGGCTTCTCTTTCAAAGGAGATTCAAAATAAAAAACCTCTTGATGATGATGTCCGAAGAGATTTGAGGAGGAGGAAGCTTTGCTTCACATGCCAAGAATATTGGGCACCTGGACATAGATGTGTAGCAGGAAAGACACACTACATAGAGGTCTTCTTAGATGATGAGGAGGAAGAAGAAGATGAACCAAGGAGAAGTCACAACGCTGACACAGTAGGAGATGAGCCAACACCATCAGAAGATGGGAATGGAGCATTTGCTCCAATTGGAGGGGCTCTTGCATCATTGAGAGGAGTACCTAAGTACTTGACCTTGAGGGTCCAAGGTTCCATCTTAAATCATAGGGTTTCCATTTTGTTTGATAGTGGGGCTACCGGTAATTTTATTGATGCCCAACTAGTGCAAAGGAGGGAAATACCCACTGATGCCTTTGAGGGATTTTCTGTTTTGGTCCCAGGAGATAGAACTATGCAATGCATGAATTATGTTCCATCCTTATTATTCACCATGGGAACATATACATTGACTGATCACTTCTTTGTGGTTGACATACCTGACATCAATGTGATATTGGGTGTGCAATGGTTGATTACTTTGGGGAAAGTCACCACTGATTGGGAGACTTTGCAGATGGAATGGGTGGGTAGAAAGAGTGGAAAAACTCAAATGATTAAAGGCATGCACACATATCCATCACATACAACTTCCACACAGAAATCAAAGATGGATTTGCGCAGTGGAAAAAAGGACCTAACAGTCCCATCTATTATGCTTATGAGATTGCTTCATGGGACATTATTATCTTGTGGCAAACCACCTAGGAGGCCACCTGATTCAGATTTGGTGAGAGATATCTCACAACGTGATGCTCCAAGCATAGATCCAGGAGGGATGGGATAATTAGAAGGCCATGATGCAACGCTGAGAGTCTTGGGTAGACTCAAGGAGGAGGGAGACATTCTCCCAACATCATCAGTACCCACTCTCATTTCATATTCTGCACTGTGGGAGGAGAAGCATGGTAGGAATAGAAACCTTCCAACAAACACCTTTGGCATGGGAGATGTATAGGAGGAGAATAGCCATATGACATATTTTCTTTGTGATAGATCATCAATGCTGTCACTATGGAAGATTGATCCATATTGGAAATCCCAACTGTTGGTGGATTATTCCAAAGATCTTTTCACATGCATGATACTTGATTACCAGCTACATGAAGAGGGTTATTCAGTCCAAGAAGGAGTCATCTACTATCATGGTAGAATCTTCTTATCTAGAGCCTCCAAGCTCAAGGAGAAGTTGCTACAAAGAGCCTATGAAGAGTTATTTTTCAGCTATACTTATTCCATGAGGTCCTACAACACTATCATGGAAATCTACACTTAGGAAGGCTTTGAAGAGGAACTATATCAGCATTTTAAAAGATGCATGAACCATGTGGAGTTGGAAGAGAGACATGACTCAATGAAGGATTTATTTCAGATACCTATTTCCTCCTTTGGAATGAGAGGGGCTATATCTATGCACCACTCCATTTGTATGAACAGAAATTTTGGTGAAGAATATGCTTACGTACATAATGTTTTATTTGATGAATATATGCATTCCTTTACCATGTATATGCAGGCCAAAGATCCAAGGAGGAGCATTATTCCATATAAAATTCATGGCCAACTTTGGGCCATAAAAATTTCTGAACATGGCCACCCCCTTGAAGGACACAAGGATATTTTGTATCATTGTGGGTGCATTCCAAAAGCTCCAAACATATCTCACACTTTCATCCATGGCGAGATGACTTGGGAAGCAAGTAAGTGGTGGGGAAACCACTTACCATATCATTATCTGATGCAGTCAGGAGATTTATTACTTTGGTTCCATGGGTGGGATTATGACCCACCTCCATTTGTACAAATTTCTGTTTGCATGTACTTGATTTTGATCCCATACATTGATGATGTACTTATACTTTTTATGGGAATGTTTGGAGGGAGGATGGGAGGAATTTATGTGCCCTATGGGAGAGAGATTCTCCATGTTCATCATGCTACATGTTTTAGGAAGAACATTGGGCAAACCATGTTTGTTTCATTTGAACTATTGTCTCCTTGTGGGATGGATTATTTGCATCTCATGAGAACTTTGGAGGAGAAATTCATGGAGGAATGGATTGGTAGACACTTAGCTTATGAGGGAAGCCTATCACATGATGGTGTCACCAATGATGGAGGGTTGCAACACTCACCTTGTCAGTTGCTTGAGGAAAAGCAACATTTGGGAAGGGAGGACTGCAATATTCCCATTTAGCCATGAGCTAGTTGGAATATTAAATTTTGTTTTGCTACTTTGTTTTATGAATAAGAGGACAATGGAGGTCCATAATTCTCCTTAATAATGAATAAATCAATTCCAATGTGAAAGAGATAGATCTTGGCAGCTTAATTGAACACCCTTTGGTGTGAAAAGGGGTTGGAACACCTTGACTGGGTCAACTTTGACCAAATCAACAACATTGTCACGGAGGAGTGGTCATCAATGAAATACATCGCAGTTTTAGATGGAGATGATTTGTTTGGAAGTAGTGCTATTATTGGATGGGGCTTAGGGTTTTCAAGCTCATATATTATTTAAGGAAGAGGATGGGAGCCATATTGATTATGTTTTATGTATGTTGATATATGAATTTCTGAATATATGGTCTGTTTAGACATATATCTTTCTCTTGTTGTTTAGCTGAGATAGAGTGTTGTTTAGCACAGGGTGTTCCTGATCAGGAATCCCACCTCTTCCATTGAGAAGCTCTTGGAGAAGTCTTGTACTACATTGTCCACTATCAAGCTTAAGGCCAAGCTTCATATTTCATCTATAGCGCAGATCCTGTTGAGGGTTGAGTTGTTTTGCAGGTTGCAACAAGTGGAGACTAGATATGGGTCACTTCATTGCTCATTTTCAGTGGAGGAGGCTTCCTTTCCATTGCGAGGACAATAAGGAAGGACCTTGTGCATATTTTCAGATATTGGCATCATGCCAACTATTTATTTATCCCTACATCATAGTTTACTTCCAGATCTTCATTATTTCTGTATGAGGATTTGCAAGGTGGATTGGCACACCATTTGGAGAGTTGGTTTTCTAGTGAAAGGGACCTGCCTTTCATTTAGAGGATCTATTGGAGAAGGATATTATATTGATCATATCAGATCAGCCACACTTTCCAGATATGTATTTTGCAGTGGATCTGTAGCCTTGGGGCCTAGATCCCCATCTTGTATATGGTGTTTTGCTGAAAACCCTTAAGGGGTTCTTCAAAGGAGGTTGTATAGTGCTCAGATCTGTAGTAAATCTATCTTTTGAGGCACATATCAGCCCTAGATCTGATGTATAATCATTTTTTGTAGCATTGCATTTAAAACAGTGTTGTAAGAGTCTTCCAACTTTTATATATAGTAGCAACACCTCATTTTGAGAGATTTTGTCCATTGGAGGCTTGATCTTTCTTGTTGTGTATCTTATGGCCCATTATTTATGCATATTTTGCTGCTGTTATAACATATGAAAGGTCTCCATATTGGCCTCTTGCTTTTATATGATGATTTACATTATTGTTCCATCATTTTGCACTATATTCCTGCTTTTCCCATTTGGGAATATTAAAAAAACTTACATAAGCTACCATAAATATCACTCTCACTATCCCATTATTGAACTTGAAATCATGCACTCGATGAAAATCTCTAGCACAAATGTAGCTCCTATGCAACATACATTCATTCTAGAATACCAACCACACATTCTCCACAAAACAGGCTTTAAGCCAACAAATGGAGGTCAAGGGCATGCCCTCACCTCCACTCAAACATTCTCCTACAAACCCTAAACCCTTCATAAGGACATCGATTTAAAAACACCAACGCCACTTCTATTCTTGCATGTAGCTTCAATCGAGAACCTATTGCGACCAACCAAGCCTTTAATGCTCATTACACTTGGGAGGTGGTGGGCACAACCTCCAAAAACCTTGTTGCATCAACTCTAACACCCCCATCAGGGCTACATAGATAGGTATAATTAATGAAATAAATATTAATTTTTTTTTAGAAAGTGATACTAATTCTATAAAAAGAGGAAAAGGAGAAATGTTAAGAGGTTCAGATTCACTAGAAATGGTATTGTTATAAGAAAAGTTAAAAAAAATATAAATTTGTTACATATTAAAGGAGGGATGTACTCCTATGACAATGAGATTTAAGGAGACAAGAAAATGCCATTGAGATACAAGCATCTTGTGAAAAACTAAGAACCAAAATAACTTCCTAAGTGGGACACTTATTTTGGTATCAATTGGTGATCTGATTAAGGTATGTTAGTAATGTTGTGCTAATTCATCTTTCAAATTTTAAAGAAAATTCTTTTCATGTGCTTAAGGATTCAAGTTCTCTTGCAAGTTAACTAAGTCTCATGAGTGATTTTTATGTTAATTTTATGAACAATTTAACATTAAACCAAGACTAAACAATAGCAATAAAATTGCATAAAATTGCACAAAAATCCAACCAGTCCTACAAATCTGCCTGGAATTTGGAAAATTTTCCTACAATTTCGCCAACCAGTGACGCAAATTGTGGGACAGTTAATTTCTTTAATAATGCCCATAATCTGAATTAGCGCTAATAAAACTGCATCAAGTGTTAATTAAAGGATTAGCATCTAATATTGTGTTTTAAGGCTTAGCGCCTCATGCACTCCACCCTCGATCTTGGGTCCTAGTCATATGTTTTTGCGGCTAGCCCCCTATCCCCCCAATGGTGCATACAACAAACTTTAAGTTTATGTGTCATTGTATACGATTAAGTAACAATGTGTAGGCAAAGCGGGAAGTGGCTTGGATTATGCATAGCAGGTTGCAGGGTCGAACCTCGACACCTCCACCTAGACTGTTGTGAACCTTTTGGTGGCCCGCGGGCTGCCATGTGGTGGCCTCTGGCGCTGCCACATGGCAGCTTGTGATTGGTTTCCTTCAACAACCAAAATCAAACCAAAACTTTCCACGTAGTCCTGTAGAATCGTGCCACTTGGCACCCATCCATTCGCCGAAGAAAAGTGTTGACTAGTCAACCTATCCTGTCACCCTACCCCATAGGCATGCCCAATCAATAGTACAAATTGTTGAATGGGTCTGTCTACACAATTTTTTTCCAAATTCGCTTGTTTAGGAAAAACATCAGAACACATTTCTGAGGCCATATGGCATCCATTTCACGTGAAACGATTTGCATTGGATTCAAAATAATGAACACTACGTGGTCATTTAGGTTTCGTGTCATTCTGAGAACTTTTATTTTTTAGCATAATTTTGAGCACTTGAGCATTCCTCTCCACTGGAAGCTTTTGGACCCCAAAAGATCATATTCAGTGGTTGAACAGGTGAGGGTACAGTTTCCTCACCTTCCCAATTTCAATCCATTTGGCTTTTGAAGGATTTGTTCCTTTGAGCCCCACTCGAAGATAATCGACATTTCCTCTTTTCTATGTTCTTGTTAAACTATCAAGTATGGTGTCTTACTGAAGTTCATTAAAGAATTATGGAGAAAATTATTCAATAGATTGAAGTTGAACATTATCTCCTTGATCTTCAATCAAAGGAGTCTCATACAATCTTAAATTCTCAACATTGATAACAAAGTAAATTTGCATGTATGAAGGCAAATCAAGCTTGAAGGCATTGTTACCAATGTTTTCCAGAATTTTGAAAGGACCATAATGGATTGGTTTTATATTTTTACCCTCTCCATAACGGAGTACTCGTTGGATGCAAAATTTAATTCCTCATCCAAGGAGTACCCATGTTGCATACTTTGAATGGGTCCTACTACACGAAAAATGAGAAATACATGAAAAACGTGATTGTAATCATGTTTTTTTATGTATTTCTCATTTTTCATGTAGAAGGGTTCATCAAAAGTATGCAACATGGGTACTCCTTGGATGAGGAATTAAATTTTGCATCCAACGAGTACTCCCACTCGAAATTTGAGTAAAAATTTTAGGAGATAAGTTGAAAATACGAGTTGAAAAAGTAGTTTTATTATTTTATTATTTTTTAATATTTTTACCTTTTATTTAAAAAATGGTAAATCATCCCCCATGGTTGACATCATCATCTTGAATCCTATTGGTTGTTATAAAGTTTATTTTTGTTGTACATTTTTCTTAG
Organism: Pinus albicaulis; assembly: GCA_034641835.2. Taxonomy (NCBI): domain Eukaryota; kingdom Viridiplantae; phylum Streptophyta; class Pinopsida; order Pinales; family Pinaceae; genus Pinus; species Pinus albicaulis. The sequence goes on from CM076570.1 coordinate 245,505,134, forward strand.
GAGGCCCATTTTAGACCTCAAAATTCCCCTAATGTGTAATAGAAGAAAAATTAGCAATGAACTTCCTCCAATATTGTGTTGCTCCCGGAAAACTTTTTACCTCAGTGACTATATTGGGTGTTGGCCAATTCACAATGACCTCAACCTTAGAGGGGTCTATCTTTAGCTCACCTCCTCCAACAATATGTCCCAAATACACTAAAAAAGTTTTACGAAATTGACATTTTGAGATCTTCAAAAACAACCGTTATTTTCTTAAGACATCAAGCACCTTTCTTACATGCATGACATGCTCATCTCGTGATTTGATAAATATAAAAATATCATATGAGTATACAATTACAAAATCATCAAGAAATGGTCTTAACACATCATTCATAACTCTCATGAAAGTAGTTGGAGCATTGCAAAGACCAAAAGGCATAACAAGCCACTCAAACAATCCTTGTTTAGTTTTAAATGCAGTCTTCCATATGTCCTCTTTAGCTATTCTAACTTGATGGTAACCACTTCTTAAGTATAAATTAGTGAAATAATTTGCATACCTCAATTGATCAAGAAAATCATCTATTATTGGGAGTGGATAATGATTCTTTACCGTGATTTTGTTTAGTGCAAGAAAATCCACACACATTCACCATGTTTCATCCTTCTTGTGCACCAACACAATTGGTGAACCACATGGCGAGGTAGATGGGCGAATGATCCCTTTATTCAACAACTCTTGGATTTTCTTCTTGAATTCTGCACTTTTCATTATCGACATGCGATACATGCCAATATTAGGGAGTGGACAATCTTGTTGCAACTGTATCTCATGTTGGATTCCCCTCTTGGGAGGTAACCCCTTTGGTTCCTAAAACATCTCGCCATGCTAACTTACCACATCAAACAAATCAAATTTAAATTTATCATCACAACCTTCAAAATATTCATATTCCATAACATTCTTTTGTTTGATCATAAGAAGCATAATTTTTTTTCTTGAATTTACTAGCCTTTTCATTTTCCCTGCATTCACTAAAGAGAGATTTAGCTTTTTGCAATGAGCTCTCACAATATATTCCACTCTATCTTTGAAAAAGTGGCACTTTTTCTCATGGTGATAGAAGAATTTTTTCCTGTCATAGAGATAAGGACTACCCAAAAAAAAAAATTCCTGATATGTCAAGTGGTACAACATCTAACTCAACTTCATCAATAAAGTTTGCAGTGATTGCAAACTAGAAAATACATTTTCTTGTAACCTGTAAATTATTATTCTTGGTGATCCAACCCAAAGGATATGCCTTGTGATGAGGTATGGTTTTAAGATTAACTTTCTTGACTAAGTCTTCAGATATTAATTTCACTTAAGACCCACTATCAAATAGTGTGTCAATTTTTGTATGTTTTGAGACAACTCTTACATGGAACAACTCTATTCTTGTTTCTTCACTTGGAGTGTTACTGTGAAAATTTGATGAACTAGTACTTGCTATGGCTTCTTTTACCTTTGGGACCATGGCTGTAATTTTAGTCTCATCACCTGAGTCGGATCCTAGATTATGTTATGTGGTAGAGGTTGTATTTTGTTTCCCTTTGTTGTTGAATTTCTTAGGCCTCAATTCTGGATGAAGCTTCCAGAAGTGGGCTTCATCGTGATCCTATTTGGAACAATGTTTACATGTGGTTTTCTCTCCTTCTTTTTTTATGGATGCATTTTTCTTTTGTTTTCCTTTGAAACCCTTTCCTTTTTAACCACCCTTAAATGATTTCTTTTTACCTTATTCTGGTACATTTTTCCCTCTTGCCTCAAGGCACACATACCTCATCTAAACTAGTGGGATTGAAAATTAGGATGGTATATTTCAGGTAACTATGTAAACCCCCTATATACTTCAGAAAGATATCTTGAGAATGCAAATCAACACCTAACGTAAGAGCTCTTTTTCTAAATTCTTGGGTGTAATCTTGCACACTTTTACCCTTAAGTTTCTAAAGTTTTTCCAGTTCATAATGGATTTTTGCATGTAAGCTAGAGGGTAGAATTGCCTTTTAATTGAAGCAATGAAGTCAGACCAAGAAATTGAGATCTTTCCATGTTTTTTAATCTCTCTCACCATACAAGTGTTGCACCCTCCATTCTCAAGGAAGCCAATTGAATCTTTATGTCATACTCTTGAAGGTTCTAAATTTTGGAATAAACCTCCAACTGACGAATCCAATTATCCAAATTCTTTGCATTCACTTCACCATTATACATTGGTAGCTCAAATTTAACATCAAGTTTAAGTAAGGGTGATTTAACAGTTCCTTTTGAAGTATGTGTATGAACAAGTGGAAGGGTTGTGGTAGTGGAAGATGATGAAGAGGAAGGTGAAGATGGTGGTGAGGATGATGGTGGAGTGGATGTCTCCTCTAAGAGGCCTATAACATTATCCCTTTATCCTTAAATTCATCTTCTCATAGAGGAACTTTACCATCTCTGTCATATCAAAAAATGCCTTCTTGAATGCTCTCTCCTCTTCTGTCATGGTATGTTCTCTGAGACATTATCTCTAAAGACTCAACTTCAATTTGAGGATATGCTAGTGTTTAAGACTTTGGCAACCTTGCCCTTCTTCCTCTTGACCCAACTACAGGGCTTTCAACCGTCTTCCCTTCTCCTCTTTTGAGTTTTAACCTTGTAAACATGACACAAACTTGCAAACAATTAGATCCCTTCTTGCACAAACAAACCTAGTTGCTCTGATACAAAAATGATATGATTAAGGTATGTTAGTAATGTTATGCTAATTCCTCTTTCAGATTTTAAAACAAATGCTTTTCATGTGCTTAAGGATTCAAGTTATCTTGCAAGTTAACTGAGCCTCATGAGTGATTTTTATGTTAATTTTATGAACAATTTAACATAAAACAAATACTAAAGAGCAGCAATAAAATGTACAATACATCACCATACAACACATCAACACAGGGATTTTATGAAGGAGTTCACCCCTCCTGGGCTACATCTCCTTGGTCCAAATTCCATGGCTTGGGCCTCTATATTATGCTCAAATTTTCAAAATTATTTGTTTCCAATGCTTTTATGCTTCTGAAACCTATTTCATTGAGTCCAGAACACTCAAAAAATGATCGCTTAGCCTCTTTCTGCTCCTGATTTGGTCGAAAATTGGATGAGTTATGACCTATCCTAGTTTTCCCACTATTCGCTCCACAAATTGCACAAAATCTAGGTCGGTCCTACAAATCTGCCAAGAATTTGGCAAACTATCCTACAATTTTGTCGACCGGCGGCGCAAATTGTGGGACAATTGATTTCTTTAATAGCGCCCATAATCCGAATTAGCACTAATAAAAGCGCATTAAGTGTTAATTAAACCAATATTAGCATCTAATGGCATGTTTTAAGCCTTAGCACCTCCTATGCTCCGCCCTCAGTCCTGGGTCCTAGTCATATGTTTTGGGGGTTGGCCCCCTCTCCCCCCAACTGTGCATACAACAAACTTTAAGTTTATGCGGCATTGTATACGATTAAGTAACAATGTGTAGGCGAAGTGGTAAGTGGCTTAGCTTGTTTATAGGAGGTCACAAGGTTGAACCCCAGGGCCTCTGCCAAGACTGTTGCGAACCTTTTGGTGGCTAGCGGGCTGCCATGTGGTGACCTCTGGCCCTGCCATGTGGCAGCTTGTGATTGGCTTCCTTCAACAACCAAAATCAAACCAAAACTTACCATGTGGTCCTGTAGAATCATGCCACTTGGCACCCATCCATTCGCCGAAGAAATGCATTGAATAGTCAACATGTCTTATCACCCTGCCACATAGGCATACACCGTCAGTAGTACGGACTGCTGACTGGGTCTGTCTGCACAATTTTTTTCCAAATTCGTCTGTGTAGGAAAACAAACAGAACACGTTTCTAAGGCCATATAGAGTCCATTTCGTGCGAAACAAGTTGCACCAGATTCAAAACGATGAACACTACGCGGTCATTTAGGTTTCGTGTCATTTTGAGAACTTTGATTTTTGAGCATAATTATGAGCACCTGATCAATTGGAGAACATATTGAATTACTCAATCAAATTTACATGATTGGGGCTCTTTTCCATGAATGGCATAAATGTTCCATACAATAACATAGTTGAACTAATGGTGTTTCTACGTTTTCCCATTGTATGAGTATAAATATTGGATATCATTGGCCTAATATCTAATATGTGAAGATATGTAATTTGTGCAAGTTATAAAAAAAACTAAAGAAACCAAAATAATAGCAAACTATTTATGATAATTGAAGACCAAAAGCTTCAAGAAATATAGTGGGGATTGTAAATAGTTCACGTCCTAAAATCATAAATGAGCGACCCAATTTCATGTTAGAGTGGTGTAATGAAGATAAGGTTGTAATTGTATAATAAAATCAATGCAAAAGAGGAATTGTTAATCGATTACAATTTGAATAGAATTAAGGGAAAATGTAACTCTGTTTTATAGTTTATATTAATTATTTACTAATTATATTTAACTAGATTGCTTTTTTCAATTCTTTTATCTTATGTCTATTTTATTTAATTAAAGTATGAATGAATATGGTTGGCTATGGTTAATCCATTACAATTTGAATAGAATTATGGAAAAATGTAATTAGAATTTCTTGTTTCAATTGTTTTATCTTATGTCTATTTTATTTAGTTAAAGTATGAATGAATATGGTTGGCTATTGTTAATCGATTACAATTTGAATAGAATTATGGAAAAATGTAATTGTGTCTTATAGTTTATATTCATTATTTACTAATTATATTTGATTAAATTATTTTTTTCAATTGTTTTATCTTATTCCTATTTTATATAATTAAAGTATTAATGAACATGGTTAGCTATTGATCACATGAAACAAATTAACGCAACGTGTAATAAAAAGGACATTTATCATGCTTTTTAATAAAGTTTTTAATTTCTTTTAATCCCAACTTACCATAATGAGAGGTAGTACTTAATTTAAAAGTAGAAAAAAAAATTATAATAAACGGGCATACTTACAAGAGGAAAAAAACCAGTCTTTAAGTGCCACTTCTTAGAATTTTTTCCAGTTTATTTTCTGATCTAATTTGTCTAGAATCCGACATAGATTCATTAAAATAACAAGTTTGATAGGTGAAATCTTCACAATTGAAGTTCCCCAAGGGTTTTTGAGGGTGTTGGATCCATATATGCAGTCAAAAAGCCAGTTCAAACTATAAAAATCAAGATTTGGCCATAAATGTTTTTACCGAATTTCGGCTACAATTCTGCTAGAAACTCCAAAAAGTCGCACTTAAAGACTCCTCTAGAAAAAATATTGGAGAAATATATATATATATATATATATATATATATATATATATATTCCACTTTATTTAGAATATATTAGAAACATAATATCAATAATTTTCCTCTTCAATGGAAGTTGTTTTTGAATAGATTAAGCTTATCTCTCTAGGTGAACAAATACATCAAGTTTTATCTTTCTCCCCACACAAATTCATATGCTATATTTCAGTAGCATGTTAAGAAATACATTATTGAAATTCTCTACTTGAATATTTGTAATGGATTTATCTATTTCACAAATTTCTCAACCAAACCCTCGAGTAACTAAGTTTATTGATAGATTGGCATCCTAGCTCATATTTTGAACAAATAATCCAGTGTTTTCTCCCTAAGGTTGAGAAATATATCCTCGCACAAATTTTTATAAAGAGATGCCTAGCTCAATTAATTTTTTAATAAAGGATTGAAATAGAACAAAAATATTGTTTATAATTTTACCATCCTTTCTTTATAATATGATTCTTGATTTTTGTAAGGCTATAATTCATGTTACCAATAATTGGAATTTTAGGTATTATATTTTCAAATGCTACAACTTCCTTGATGTTAAAAAAAAGAGAAATAATAAACACCACACAGTCATGAGAGAATGAATTCCTTGGGAGACCCTTCTCAGAGAAAAGCCCCACGCTCCCAATAAAGATCAATGTATTCTTCAAAAACTAAAAATGTTGTTACAATCACTTTTAGAGTTGTGTTTAACAGGAGTAATGATTTGTAAGTTCATTATTCTTTGCCTACATCATACACTCAATATTATATTGACCACCTATACTTGAACATGTTACAATACACTTTTAGAGTTGTGTTTGACAAGAGTAATGAGTAGTAAGTTCATTCTTACATCATACACCCAAGATTATATCGGCCACCTAAGGCTCATGTTGGTTAATAAAGGTGTGGGAAGCTAGTGCAATTTGAGAGTGCATGATGTAGAGGCCAAGAAGAATGATTTAATTCATCATTAATCGTATTTCATAGAGCTCTAAAAGTGTATTGTAAACATTGCCATTTTTTAGGAATTGCATTCACCTTTCTTTTAAGTGTGGGGATTCATTTCCAAAAGGATTTACCCGATAAATCATTATTTGATTATTGTGTGATTTGTTTGTGTTGTTTATTATTATTGTTTAGTTTCAACATGTGGTATTAGAGCCTAGTATGCCTAATATCTCAACGCAAGAAATGTTGAGACTATAGTGAGAGTGGCTTGGATGTTTTCTAAATAGTGGAGGAAATATTGGTAACAAGGTGGAGAAATTAAAGCAGTGGTTCATGGGCATATGAACCATGGTGAATAACAACTAGATATGCATCACAAGTAGTGAAATGGAGCATAGGAAAAAGCACATTGAGAAAGAAGTATTTATTGAATGATCATGGATATATAAACCATAGTGAAAAACAATTAGAAATGTATCTCAGGGATTGACATGGAGCATAGGCTGAAGGGAACTGAGGAAGAAGCACTTACTAAATGATTGATTGATTGCATTTGTACTAGGAGGGGTACTCACAATAAGTTTCATGGTGTTATGTGCTATGTTATGCAATTGTAAATAATTTTATGGAGTTGGATTTCATAAGATATAAATAGGCATATGGTTTTAAGACCTATTTATGCATAACACCTTAGCTTGATAGTTCACTGGTGTAGAGCATAGACATAGACCTAGGTGATGATTGGGTTGGGGAGGGGGCATGACTTCACAAATATTTTCACAGTTGTGTGACACAAAATAGGAGCCCATTCCTTCACAGTATTTCAAAACGTCATCAAATAAAAAAAAAAGGCTTCGGCGCCTTCCTCATTGGGACTTATTAGCATCACCATGTTCAATTTTGAAGCTTTCATAACCATAAACTATGTTTCATATTGAATTATCCATAATCATCAATGATATATTGTAGTTCAATATATATGTTTTAGAAAATTTTCTATGAAAGCCATAATTTCTCCCGAAGAGTTATTTTTTGTCAAAATTCAATCATTTTGTTTTTCAAAAAATCCAACATAGGAGTGTTTAAAGTTTGCTTTTATGGTGGAAATGGATTCAACACCATAAAAAACCCCAAGGTACCCAAAATCCTGAAACTAACAGTTGTAACTCAGATTTCCCAAAATTTCTGTCGGGTCTTGGTCAAAATATTACCAGAATTTCCACTATTTTCCGGGAAAATTTGTGGCTTCATTAAACTATTCTTTTCGCCATTTTTTAATCTCAAGTCTTCTCCGCCAGGTTTTCTCTCTCTTATACTCAACTATGAATGCTCAATCAATTTTATTTGACTTTTTTTCCTTCTCGTTTGTCATGGACTACATTATTTCTACTCAAATAAATTTTGTGGGCTCTATCTGAATGATTTCTCTAATGGATGAAATGATAGAGGAAAGAGTTATGTTAATCAATGCTCGTTCCACCACAAATTTATTTAAACAATACTCTCGTGGTAGTCTGGGAAATCTAAAGATATTTAAACAAACTCTCTTTATAATCTAAGAAATCCAGTTCAATGAGAAAACCCCAAATGAAAACAAGGGAGAAGATGAGATTGTCAATAGGGATCATGGTTAACATCAACATATCATCATCTGCTACGATTTTAGGCTGCAATCTTCCTTTGCATTGCTAGAATTTCCATAAAAATATTTTGAAATCTCTAAATTGGTTGGTTAGAGAAGAGTAGGGTTTGAAGGACACGAGACTAAGAAAAGAGGCGATGGGCTTCTATGTCATTCATTTGGATACAAAGAGACATTATTTTGGATCCTTATATGGTTCATTCTTCTTTTAAAGAAAAACCCTAGGTAATCGAAAGCTCAAGTTGATGCAGGGGGTTACTCAGATTCAACGGCTAGTGCTTTTGAGTACCAAGGTGAATTAGGTTACCATCCTCTTGAAGAAGTGTGGGAAAACCTTAGTGGAGGAGACCTAAGTGTTGGCAATATGATGCAGAGTGTTGTCCTTGATGGCAACCCACTGAATGAAGATGAAGACATGAGATTGTTGGCATGTGTTGTCCTTGATGGCAATACACCTGATGAAGTTATTCTTGACTTGATGGACTTAGTAAATGATGTAAATCTGATGTGAAATGATGTTATATGATGCTGAGTGTTGTCATTGAATGGCAACCCACTTGATGAAGAAGATGGCAACTGCATTTACGAAGTTGTGCTGATAGAATATGTTCTCGATGAAGTAATCACGTATCTCAGCGTGTATTGCATACAGAAGAAAGAAGTCAAGATAAAAAGCACCCTTGATGAAAGAGTATGTCTTGCATCCCCATAAGTCGCGTCCATGTAAGATAACAAGTGCTAAAGCTGGGAACAAGTTACCAGCAAAACCAAAGGTAACTAATTACAGTATTGACCCATTGTATTGGGTAATGATTCGTCTAAATGACCCCGTCCAGGAATACCATCGGAAGTAATGTGGTTTAGGCTCATGGTATTGAAAAAGGGTAAACCTATATAAGGAGAAGAAATTCATTGTGCAAATCATGAGTGTGGGAGCAAGATGTCTGAGCTTGAATGAATACTTCTCTGTGAAGTATATCTGTATGGAAAGGGTAAAGGTTTGATGATAGATCTGAATCTATGGTGCACCTATGAAGAAATGATGAAGCGGGATATCTAGATCTGAAATGTATCTGTATTTGCTAGATCTGTTTATGGAGTGATTAGATCTGTGATGAGGTGAATATCTATCTAAGGTAAAGGGTTGAATCTGAACTGAATATTTGATCTAAAGAAGTATGCAGCTCTGAAATGGTTGAAGATCTATACGCTAGTTCGTCGCAGAGGAAGCGCGTATATATGCGGCTTCGCTGAAGAGAAAGCACGTATGTGCAGTGAAATTAATTCTGAAGTATACGCTGGTTGATGTGAACGTAAGCGCGTATATACGCGACATCAAAGAAAGGAAAGCGCGTATGCAAACTAGGGTTTGCTGAAGTCTGTGGTAAGAGATGTCTGATCTGTTCTGTTGTATTATAGCTATCTGTTGTTGATGTTTGACTGTGCCTAAATGTATGGAGTGGGTCCAGTCTGAAAATATGATGAAACGTGGCCTGCAAGTTGTGCTCTATTGAAGCTGTTGGATCCAGTGTAAAAATTGATGAAACGTGGTCCTTAGAGGTGCTGAGGGTTGTAGCCTTCAGTCAGGGGGTCGTAGCTCCCTTCCAGGTGAGGCTGGTAAACGAGATCAGGGGGTCGTAGCTCCCTTCCAGGAGAGGCTAGTAAACGAGTCAGGGGGTTGGAGCTCCCTTCCAGGAGAGGCTGGTAAACGAGCGCAGGTGGGTGCCTGCGTGCTGGTAGGAGTCTGCGCCAGCACATATGTTGTAAGATGTTTTCTATATAATAAAATATTGAAGGCTGAGCAACTGCAGCGGTGGTTTTCTCCCGACTTGGGTTTCCACCTAAAAATCCTGGTGTTCATGTGTGATGCTTTGTGTGATGGTTTATTCTGTTCTTACTGCACATGTTTACTGTTTATAGAACATCTAATAAATGAATGATGGAATTATGTAAGTGAAGAACTAATGGAATAATTAGATCTCTGGGTATACGCGAGTTTCATGAAGGATATCTGCGTGTATACGCTAGTTGGCTTCAGAAAAGTAGCGTATGGGTTTTAGTGCATGAAAAAGTAAAAATTTTGAATATGCTGTAAATACTGATTCACCCCCCCCTCTCAGTATTTTTCCCAACAATTGGTTTCAGAGCGTGGTCCTTCTGCAGAAGCTTGATCGCTTGAAGGAGATCCGTCGCAATGGGAAGGAAGCAAAAGAAGAAGGCTACTGAAAAGGAGATATCTCAGAAAACATGTGCAACAGAAAATGAAGAAGATGGAACAGGTATTGATTGTTGCTCTTGTGATAAACTTTCCTATGCATGCAATGGTGAAGATAGTGAAAGTAAAGTTTTGGATCTAAAGGAAGCTATCAAGAAAATTGAAGATCAACAAAGATCATTTAATAAAAGCGAAGCTATGTACAAAGAGATGATCTCTCAAATGGAAAAACAAATAGAAATGTTGAATGGACAGGTGGACAAGTATCAAAGGTTTCATACTTATTCATCCAATCGAATTAAAGAACTAGAAGCAGAAATCAACGATCTAAATGCAGATCTCAAAAAATCAAGCAAGAAGAATGAAGGACTTGAAGCTGCAATCATCTCTCTACAAGCAGATCTTGAAGCATCAAGTAAGAAGAATGAGGAACTTCTACAACCATTTAAAAAGGAAGGCCTTGAAGCAAAAATCATCTCTCTCAAAGAAGATCTGAAAAAATCAAATAAGAAGAATGAAGAGCTGCAACAAACATGTGAAGAAAACGAAAATTGGTTGAAAGAAGAGATTCTAAATCTGAAGGATCAAGTAGAAGATGGAAGAAGGAAAGAAGAAAGCATGACAAAGAAATATCAAGCCTTGGAGGTTGAGGTAAACATTCTCAAAGGTAAATTAGAAGAAAAGGTTAAACTTTTGAGGTTTCAAGATAGCACTAATATTTTGAACAATATTCTGAGTAATCAAAGGTCTCCTGCTATCAAACTTGGTCTTGGTTTCCATGAAACTGTTAAAGGAGAATCTAGCTCACAAGGAAGTGCTAAAAATTCAGAGGAAGTCAATGTAAAACCTGAAGTGTTGAAAGAGTCAAAAGATCAACCAACAATCATGAATTCTCAAAGGAATTCACTCAAAAATGTTGAATGCTTTAAATTTCATAATTATGGGCATGTTGCAGCAAATTGCAGGAGCAGATCATTTCAGCCTCAAGCAAACAGTTCCTACATAGAAAGGTACTCCGGTTTCTTCAAGGGATATTGTTTTTCATGTAACAAGTATGGACATAAAGCAGCTGATTGTAAAAGGAGGAAGATTAGAAATAATCATTATGATTCTTATGCTTATTTCTCTGGACACATGAGATGTTATTCTTGTAACAAGTATGGACATGTAGAAAAGGAATGCAGGTTGAACAGATATGAGAAATTGGATAACTTCTAGCACACAAATAGAAAGTTTAAACAAATCTGGAAAAAGATGGAGGGATGGAATAAGAAGCAATCTAGAGAAGAAAAGGATATTTTTGTGGATGCTCTAGAAGAAAATGATTTTCTTGAAGAAAACACTCAATTCAAGATGGAGGACCGATCAGAAACGTAGGGAATTTTGACCCTACTGTAGTCATCTACTTCTGAAGCTGAATTTTCTTATTGACTGCAGGAATGATGTGGGATACATTATGAGATTTAGTAATGTATCGTCAGAGGGGGAGCAATGCATAATGACTCTCATGGTTGATTTGATTACTCTGGTTATGTTTTCTTCTGACAGCGCATCTGATGTGGAAAAGACAGGTACAAGAGGTACAAGCTCAAGAGGAAATGAAGGAAGATGAAAATTTTCTATGCTTCACTTTCCATACGCGAGTTATATTAACAAAAGTCGCGTATACACGCGAGTTCCAGAAGACACAGTCGCGTATGCATTGATGATAAGAGAATTCATATGATAGCTGAAGATCTAGAGCAATGGCTCAGGGGGAGCATCAGTCTGACTGTTAATAACTATGTTATTGACTCAGAAACAGCTTAGTTTCTCAGTTCTAAATATTGATGATATATGGTTTCTTGTGTTGAAGACTGTGGATGAGTCCTGTTTGCTTGTTGATGAAGAGTATTCATTGTTGAGATGAAAGTCCTATAACTCGGAGATAAGAGCAGCCCATGCAGAGATTGTTGCTGATGACTTGCTGATGAACGTGTTCAAGTTAAAAGGAGCACTAGTCCAGGGGGAGAAGCAGGTTGAATACTAATGATTGCATTGTTGACAATATGACTGCTTATTCTTTGGTTTTTGTGATACTCATGCTCAAATGATGTTGACTTGGTACATGGTTTATTATGATGAGTTTTTGAGCCCTGGTTGCTGATAAGTATCTTTTTGCTTACACATGGATGAGTTGGAAGTCGTTTGATTCAGAAACAAATTATGCAGATTTTGTTACTATGGTTGAGATCTTTTGCCTACATATGTTACTTCATGTTAAATCTTGAAGATCTTGATGATATTGGACCACATGGATGATTGCTTGACACTTATTTGAAGATGTTGTTATGGTATGATAATCTCTCTTGAAAAGATTGTATTAATGCTGCAAAGAGTTTGAAGACTTGGTCACTATTGTGCTACAACCATTGGATGACGCTTGAAGACACAACTACACTGTTCTATCTATATGTAGTCCAGGGAAGCAGTCAAATATCTCAGAAAGAAGTTGAACACTGTTTTTTCCTCACAGAGGATCAGATCTGGTCAAAATATAGAAGATGGTAGTGGATACGCGGGTTTCATGAAACACAGTCGCGTATATACGCGAGTTCATGCACATAAAGCCGCGTATGTCTGATTGCTGACAAATTTTTGCTTGGAGTCAGCTCTTTTCAGCACAGCTGCAGTGCTGTTTGGTATCTCTGATACTGTTTGGTATCTCTGGTGGTGTTCCAGTTCTCATAATTCTATTTCTCATGTTTGATAAAGATGCCTTGATGATTTGTTGGTGAAAGTGTTCAGGATGCACAAACCAAGGGGGGAGCCTTAGTCATATGAAACGGATTCTTGGATGCACAGATTCAGGGGGAGCATTAGCTTTGCTGAGTATAATGCATTGTTGGCATTATGATGTTTTCTGAAATATGTTCTCTTTTTTGAGGACTTTATGGTGTTGGTCTTAAAGATATATTTGTAGTTTGATGAAAAGGTCTTGTTGAGACCCATGGTGTAAAATTGTAATATTCTATCATGTAAGGACTTGTCAATTTTGTAAACCCACTTGGTTGGGTAGCTGAGTCAAATTTTGTAAACCCACTTGGTTGGGTAGTTGAATTGAAATGTGTAAACCCACTTGGTTGGGTACTTAAGTCTCATATGTAAATCCACTTGGATGGATCTTTGATGTAAGACATTAGTGATAGGAAAGTCATAGAGTCATGTACTTCATTGAAAATATGTTTGAACTCAGGGGGAGCTTGGTCACTTCAGTACATATCAGATCTGCAGAATGCTTCTTTCACATGAGGAGAAAAGGGGGAGAGTATGTTGGCTTTGGTCCGCCCTTTGCCCTTGATGTCAAAGGGGGAGAGTGACATGGTGTTTGAATGAAGAATGGTGTCAAAATGGAGAGAGTGACATGGTGTCATTGTATTCTTAATGTACCTATCTGCTGTAGTAACCAAACACCATCGTGGTTGCCATCAAGTCCAAAGGGGGAGATTGTTGGCAATATGATGCAGAGTGTTGTCCTTGATGGAAACCCACTGAATGAAGATGAAGACATGAGATTGTTGGCATGTGTTGTCCTTGATGGCAATACACCTGATGAAGTTATTCTTTACTTGATGGACTTAGTAAATGATGTAAATCTGATGTGAAATGATGTTATATGATGCTGATTGTTGTCATTGAATGGCAACCCACTTGATGAAGAAGATGGCAACTTACTTGATGAAGTTGTGCTTGATAGAATATGTTCTTGATGAAGTAAATCTGATGTATCTGCAGTGTGTACAGAAGGCAGTGAAGAAAAGAAGTCAGCATGTGCTAAATCTTGATGAAAAGAGTATGTCTCTAGGAATACGCGGATCTGTCTAAGGGAAGTCGCGTATGCACGCGGAAAAGAACGTGCCAAGTTGCGTATGGGCTAAAGCGCTCTAAAAGTGCAAAACCAGGGGTAACCACCATGGTATTGACCCATTGTATTGGGTAATGATCCGCCTAATTGACCCCGTCCAGGAATACCATCGGAAGTAATGTTGTTTTGGCTCATGGTATTGAAAAAGGATAAACCTATATAAAGAGATGAATTTCATTATGCAAATCATGAGTGTGGGGGCAAGATGTCTGAGCTTGAATGAATACTTCTCTATGAAGTATATCTGTATGGAAAGGGTAAAGGTTTCATGATAGATCTGAATCTATGGTGCACCTATGAAGAAATGATGAAGCGGGATATCTAGATCTGAAATGTATCTGTATTTGCTAGATCTGTTTATGGAGTGATTAGATCTGTGATGAGGCGAACATCTTTCTGAAGTAAAGGGTTAAATCTGAACTGAATATATGATCTAAAGAAGTATGCAGCTCTGAAATGGTTGAAGATCTATACGCTAGTTCGTCGCAGAGGAAGCGCGTATATACGCGGCTTCGCTGAAGAGAAAGCGCGTATGCGCAGTGAAATTAATTCTGAAGCATACGCTGGTTGATGTGAACGTAAGCACGTATATACGCGACATCAAAGAATTGAAAGCGCGAATGCAAACTAGGGTTTGCTGAAGTCTGTGGTAAGAAATGTCTGATCTGTTCTGCTGGTTTACTGATATCTGTCAGTGAGTTATATGTATCTGTTTCATGGTTGACTGTGCTTAAAAGTATGGAAAGGGTCCAGTTTGAAAATATGATGAAACGTGGCCTGCAAGTGTTGTTCTATTGAAGTTGTTGGATCCAGTGTGAAAATTGATGAAACGTGGTCCAAGGTGGTGCTGAGGGTTGTAGCCTTCAGTCAGGGGGTTGTAGCTCCCTTCCAGGTGAGGCTGGTAAACGAGATCGGGGGGTCGTAGCTCCCTTCCAGGAGAGGCTGGTAAACGAGTCAGGGGGTTGGAGCTCCCTTCCAGGAGAGGCTGGTAAACGAGCGCAGGTGGGTGCCTGCATGCTGGTCAAGTCTGCGCCAGCACATATGTTGTAAGATGTTTTTCTCTATAATAAAATATTGAAGGCTGAGCAACTGCAGCGGTGGTTTTCTCCCGACTTGGGTTTCCACCTAAAAATCCTGGTGTTCATGTGTGATGCTTGGTGTGATGGTTTATTCTGTTCTTACTACGCATGTTTACTGTTTATAGAACATCTAATGAATGAATGATGGAATGATATAAGTGAAGAACTAATGGCATAATTAGATCTTTGTGTATACGCGAGTTTTATGAAGGATATCCGCGTGTATACGCTAGTTGGCTTCAGCAAAGTAGCGTATGGGTTTTAGAGCATGAAAAAGTAAAAAGTTTGAATATGCTGTAAATACTGATTCACCCCCCCCTCTCAGTATTTTTCCCAACACTAAGATCGATTGATGTGGATATTTCTAAAACTTTTGTCGAGGCAAATCATAGCTTAAGTTCATTTTTCTGGGGATGTTACATCATAAACCACATAAGGACATTTCTAGGGACTTCTATATTGAGCTTAAACAAGTGTGGTATAGTAGTAGTCTTCCCACTTAGTTTAAATATAGTTAAATTAAAATATTTGTTATTATTGTTAAATATGTATTAATACTTTCTGAAAGAAAACATCAAAATCTTGGTATGATAATAATTTTTTAAATTCAACCACTTCACTCAATAATTATTAAAAATAATAAAAATTTGGGACGATTTTGTAAAATATGCTTAGAGTATGTCTTTGTCAACCCCTTTTTGGTTGTGTTGCAAACAAGTGGAAATTTAGCACAATTTATCCAAATTCGATTGTAAACTTAGGGGTTGTACCTAAGAATCATCAAGGCCATTGCAAATTCTGCTTCGAGTTGTCGGAATTTGAATGTAAGGGATGTGGACCCTTTCCTTGTTTTTTATTAATATAAATGCTACTTCTTTTTTGTTGAAAAAATAAATAATTTTGAAAAATAAATATTTAATCTTGTTCATGACATTGAAATTTTAAGTGCTAATGTTTGAAAACATCAAGTTTAGTTCATCATTTTTTTCATAAAGATAAATCACACTTGATGTCTGGCACTAAAAAATTCAATGTAATTAATTCCAACCACATAAGTCTCAATTCATAAACAAATATTTATTGTTCAAAGTTAAAAATTATAACTTGCATTATATGTATGGGATGTATTAGTAGATCCAATTATTATAATGGTGAATGGTGTGAACACATAATTCACAATGGATAATGATGTAGTGATGTAGTTAAGTTTATTAAATTTGACTAGTAATTATATTATTTTTAACTTTTAAATGAAAATTAAATCCACATGTTTATATAAAAATAATAATAATTTAATATAAATATATCATATACATAATATTAAAATCTAATTTACATATATATAATTTAATATCCAATTTGTTAGCACTCTATAATTTATCTAGGATGAGGAGACAAAATCAGAGGTAACCAAAAACCACGTGGAAGGTTGAATCTAGCCCTTCCAACTTCAGAGAGGACTCTCTTTGTCTCAAATATTCATTCACTTAGATGTTAGGCTAGGCATGGTGCTCAGTGAGGTATAAGTTGTATATGTTTGTTGGTATGAAATAAGACAGATTCATTGGGCATGGAGTCATGTCAAGTTGATTATGTTTCCAGTGATAGGATGAAGAGAAAGAGGATCTTCTACATGGGAAAGGTAGGTAGTCTCTTTGTGGTTATTTAGTCAAATTCGTTGTAGGAGGGTGATTTGAAGATAGATGGAAAATGACATACATAACACCGAACAACAAGATGAATTGTAAATGACATTTAAGTGGAAAACATAAATGTTTAAAAAATTGAAACAAAGCACTATTTGAAGCGAATTCTGAGCCAAATATTTGTTCAACTAAACAAGAAGACACATTTCAATGCATGATTGATAATAGAATATAACCTACAAACAAAGAAATCACATCTGCAAAACAACTAACACATAAATCCCTGTAGAATTTGACCTCTGCCTTTCATTCACTGAAAAATATATCAAAAATAAGTGTGGTACACAATGTCTCTTCTTCTAAACATGACCAACTCTGTTTTCAAGAGGGACTTCATACAAAATATAATGATCTTTGATCTCAACCCCATTAAACAAGCATACTTAGGCAAAAAAACAAAAAGCACAATTGTCTTGTTTTACCTATTGTAGCATTCAAATTTTGGTTGCTTTAGCCAATAGGTCCAATTTACCTCTATCTTTCTTCGACATCTCTTTCAACTATTGTTTGGTATCCCTTAACTCCTTCCTCTTGGTAAGATTATGTTTTCATATGTTCATTAGCTTCCTATGCAGTGGGAGAGACATCTTTAACAAATATCTAGCATTTTCCATAGTTGGCTCATACATGTCCAAAAGCTCACTCACCTTTATCCTATCCATTGCATCCTGCTCCTTAAGCTTAGAAATTTAATTGTAGGCCTTTTTCAATTGCATCCTCAACCTATTAAAGGTATGCTTCCCCTCATCTATCTTTGTCTTCTCTTCTTCTTGCACTGTCTTCTCTTCCTGAATCTATAGTTTTTTGGATGAAGATCTAGTGACTCTAGCTATTGGAGCTTCTACCTCCTTAATATCCTCTTTTACTATATTTTCTTTACCCTTAGATTTGGTAACAGTTGGTGTAGCTTTAGCCACTAGTTCATCTTCACTTTAAGTCTAGTTTTCCTTTCTAAAGCAACCTTCTTTAATTCCCTATTGTCATGTTGCAACTGTGCAATGACCATATTTCTCTTTTTTGCTACTCTTGTAGTTGTGCAATTTCCTTATCTTTGTCATCTAGACCATAATATTCTGGTATGGTTTTCAAGGCTTAAAATGTCTACTCCAAGGACAACTCATTTGCAGTGGGCCTAGTGGGGGGATTTTTGGGGACATCCACCACTTCAGGAGAAAAAAACAACTGATTTCCTTTCCTATTTTCTAATGACCAAACTGTAGCTGAGGGCCTCTTCACAGAATTTCCAGTTGGTGATTACATATCTCTTGTTACTTATCAGGGTATGTCCTTCTTGCTGCAAGGGCTAGTTGGTGGGTCAACTGTCAGCTTTGATGATTCTAGGGAGGCTTGCCATGTTTTGTTCCTTTTATTCAATCCATCCAACACCAACAACTTGGTCAAAGAAAATTCGAAAATACTAGGTTCCACTTGGCTCTGTTTTCCCTATACCTTATCTGCCATTTTCTAATAATTTTGAATAGATAGAATGGAAAATTAAAGGGGCTCCTCCATGTAAAGTGCATCAAAAGTATAAAATGGTACTGGTAGATCATCCCAAACCTTCCATCACATGTAAAGTATTTTTTAATTGCTTGCAAAAGATTACTATAGGGCTGTAGTAAATAATCCTTAGGAACAATGGCTCTATACCCTTTATCTTTGTACTCAGGCTTCAGAAAATCCTTGTATTTGGAAATGTCAAGAGGCATACCCTTAAACCATTTCTCTCCCTGGAGGGGAATTCTTGTTGCGACTGATATAGTGACATCTGAAACTGGAAAGGCGAGCTCTCTAATCTTAACCTCCATCCCAGAAAAAATCAAGAAAAATTCCTTAGTGAGTTGTACATTATATCCTTGGATTTTTTCATAAAACCTTATGCATCCCACCTGCTCAAAGGAAACTTTGATTGCAATGTATGAACTGATCAAGGTGAGGTACTGGTGTTCAAATATAACAATGGAACCTCCCTTATGTCTCCTTCTCTTAGGGGTTTACATGGTTTTTCACAGTAGATGTATACTCTAGGGTTCCTGGAATGCAATTTTAGTGTAGGTTTATTTTGTGTAGCAAGTGAGATGACAATGATGAAAAGGAGCTCAAAATTAAGGTTCAGTGAAAATCGAGAATGGAAAACCCTATGAAACAATTCAATCAACACAAATCACTTCTCCAAAACCCATAAACAACTATTTTCTGGTTGGTCCCAGTGGCAGAAGTTAAAAAGCATAGGCGCAACGCATGGAAAAAACAAACTCAATCACCTTTGAGGAACGTGAAGATCAGGTAAGAGGATTCAATTTACTTGAATGACATGGTAAACTTTCCATATGAAGGTTGTAGTCCAGAATTTGGTTTTTTGGAAAGGATAAAACATAGAAACACAGTGGACAGGTAAACCACATCGAAATTGGAGAAAGTGTAGCAAGTGTGCATAAAACGCAACAAACATAAATTTTAGGACTTTGCGCGACTCATAGGTATTCTCTTAGCTCATGCATGCAATTTGAAATTCATACAATACCAAGGCTTCAAACAAGACAAGAGTTTGCACCTGGGTATACAATTGGACCATTGGTTTGAATGAAACACAACACCTGTCTGCAAACGCAACACTCCCATGCCTCCTTTGTGTAGTGACCTTCAATCACCACATCGCGAGCTTTCGATGAAGAAGAAAAGTTGTAAGGTTTTCCTGAAGATAAACCATGCATTCAAACTCCCAAGGTGGCTGAGTGCGGATTTGATGGGCGATGATTGCAATTCGAACTTGAATGATGAAAGCGCAAAACTTGGCAGAAGCACGATGTTGTCCTCCTAACCGTTGTAATGATGATGATTTCATGACTTAACATGATTCAACATTCTAACTAACCCAAGGGACACTACAAATCTATGCCCATGATTACAAGACATGACAACATGACTCACTCATGATCTTTTGATTAAAAATGACCCTAGACCCACTTAATTGAACCTCTCAAGACATCGATGACTATTTTCATGAGTTTTTACACACTTTGACATAATTAAAATGAATAATGAAAATTTTATTCCAAACTAAGACCCAAAGCTTGATCTTCTACAAGATCATAGCCAAAACTTTATACATTTGTCAAAATTTGAAAGATAAAACTTCTTTGTGACTACTATAACTATAGGATACTAACACAATTTATAATTTATATTACTTATCTAAGCTTGCCATTCAGAATATTTAAATTTTTTTTTGATAAAAAGTAATTTTTTTTTATAAACTTTAGTGATATATTTTTTATAATTTTTTTTTTTTATAAATAAGTCTCTCTACTTATGTTTTTAATCCTACTATATTTAACTATTTATTATATATATTTTTAACTTTTTAAGTAAATGATTAAAATAGTTTTGAATGTTATGATATGTAAGTGACTAACCATTTGATGATTTGATTTGAAATGATATTCAAAATTGTATGACTTGATTCAAAAGGTTATTCAAAAAAATTTCTTAGTCTAGACACCAGTAACGTTTTTTTGTATTTTAAATAGGGAAATAGTCATTTTCGAAGTCCACCAAATCTATGTAATTGAGCCGATAGGCTCATTCTACAACTCGATATGATGTGTAACTCTCTCGGTCTGTTATCAAAATTGAAATTTTGCTCATACCAGCCAAAATAAAAAAATTTAAAAATCTCTTAAAAAGACTATACAAAACATTTAAATAATGTAGATTCTTTATTATTATACCTGTCCATGTAGGTATATAGCGATCGCTATATGGTTGACTGCATATTAGTTGCATTGAATTGTTTTTCATATCAGTCATTTAACCAAAGTTTTCCATGCTACCGAGGAGTGTATGAGGAATTGTAGAGTTTAACCAAAGTTTATTTGTGGTTTGATTTGGCAAGAAAATGAACCTCTTATTGCAGCCTACCTTTAGTTACCATGAACAATGTATTGCTTTTACAACATTATCCTAACTTCTAGCTCACATGCAGGAGAACTTTACAACCTTATCCTAAGTTTGATAACTTTAAGACTGACGCTAGCCTTTATGTATCATATCTTATCCTAAGTTTTAAGGCCAGGATAGTTGAATGGTGTTGTGAAATGGCTCTTGGCATGTTGGCCATATGTCACGCTTTAACCTTGGCATGTTGGCTATTTTTTCAAGCTTCACACAACTACTAAAACCAACGGACTCTGGTACTTACCCATTCTGGTTCTTGATCTACAAGTGTACTCCCTTTCTTGGTACTTGATCCGCAAATAACGGAGATGGAAACACCAGGCTCCTCAATCAAACTCATCTGGCCATCCAAACTTTCAGAAAACGAACTTAAACACTGCTACGTAGTTCTTCCTTCTTGATATCAAGAACTCAGATTGTTCCTCCTTCGTGTTATCAAGAACCTAGCTCTAAAGATCCGCAAAATAAATAACTTGTGTTGCTATTGGAACGGCAGAGCCACCGGGATCGAGATCCAGCTGCTGACCTTCGTTAACTAGATCCAGTCCCAGGCGTAGACCATATAGATCCAGAGGAGTTACTGACCTAGCACCATCACTAGCACGAGCACCAGTAATATATGGGCAAGCAGCTATAGAGGCAGAAGATGGAGTAGCAAAAGTAGACCCTGTCCGTACAATAACAGTTTCTTCACCAGCGTTAACCGATGATCTAGTCGTTTCTGATCTGCGATTATCTGGACTAGGGATCAAACTTAAGAGGTAATGGCATTGGCGAAAATTCCTTTAAATCTCTAGAAATTGTAGGATCAGGGCATAGGTCCATAAAATTTTCATAAATCTTTATTTCAGTAAATATATTGCAAAGCTATAATTTAGCTTTCAATTTCGTGCCATGATTTTCAAAAACATCTTTCTTTCTCTGGTTTTACTGCAAACTTTGGCGATTTCTGTGATTTATCCAAAAATATAGTCTCTTGTCTTGTTTGTGTTCTTTGATTTAATTTTAAATTAAGTAACCGATGCTTAAAGAAACCACTCTCTCTGGTTTTACATGGAACTGTGGATGTGTTCTGCGTTTTATTTGCAAATTAAATAACCAATACTTGAAGAAATCATTCTCTCTATTTTTGTTACAAATTATTGCATCCTTTTGCAATTTGCAGCGTTCTACAATTTACCTTGTAAATCAAATAATTAAAGTTTAATAAATTAGGTTTTTCTAGGTTTGCTACAAACTATCAGTCCTTCTGTGATTTTTTTGCATTTATGTAATTAAATAAAGGTCTTAAGAAATCTATAAACTCTTGGAGAGAGACTTACCATTCGTCTTTAAATTAAAAAATAAATCGCTCACGGCTTTGAATGATGGTTTATTGCAAGATATTAGTTCATTTGCACATTTTGTATCTGATTTAGCTGCTAAGGACATACTGTAATCTTAAAAGGATCTTTATCTTGGAATTTACAGTGAATTTTTATTTCATTTACAAGTTTTCCATACAATTTATTCCTTAAATAACTCAAGGAAACCTTTATTGTCTAAATTGGGATTTGTAAATTTTTGTTTCGTTTACATGTTTTCCATACAATTTATTCCTTAAATAACCCAAGTAAACCTTTATTCTCTAAATTGGGATTTATTTGTAAATCGTTGATCTAAACCTTAATCAGAGGTGCAACCTTAATGCGTCTCAAAAGCATTATAAATTGTGTATGTTTACATGCAGTAATTTCACTTTTATATGCAGAAGAAGCACCAATTTAGCAGTTTACAGGGGACTGGTTCTTATGAGTGGCATTGGAACAACGTCAATTAGATATGGTTCTCGATCTAGATTTGTTGATTTTCCATCTGATGGGATTGTTGTTTGAACTTGATCTCTATCTTGATCCATCGCTACTAATGCTTTTGCAAATACTAAATATAATTTCTGCAATGCTTTTGCAAATACTAAATATAATTTTTGCAAATAATATAATAATTACAAATGCTCCAGTATCGGAAATAAGGTAGAATGCCCTAGCTATAACGGCTGGGATATATAGGCCTTTGCCTTTTATGCTCCCATCTATGACTATGTCTTTGTTGAAGGGTAAACTGAAATGGGGTTGCTGCTTCTTTTACAAAGATTGAATATAATAATTGGTGCTCCCATCTATGACTATGTCTTTGCTGAAGGCTAAACTGAAATGGGGCTGTTGCTTCTTTTACAAAGATTGAATATAATAATTGGTGCTCCCATCTATGACTATGTCTTTGCTGAAGGCTAAACTGAAATGAGGCTGGTGCTTCTTTTACAAAGATTGAATATAATAATGGGTCAAAAACTGTACAAGAACCAGAGACATCTCTTTGACTGGTAAACTGAAATGGGGCTGGTGCTTCTTTTACAAACATTGATTAGCCAAAAACCACCAAAAAACTGTACAAGAGCCAGAGACATCTCTTTATTAAAAAAAAAACTGAAAGAGATCCAGAGACATCTCTTCTCTTTATTAAAAAAAGTCTCTTCTCTCTTTATTAAAAAAAGTCTCTTCTCTTTAAAAATAAATAAATTGAAAGAGAGCCAGAATTTTAATAAATAAATAAATTGAAAGAGAGCCAGAAACATCTCTTTATTTACCGTACAAGAGCCAGAGAGAGATCCAGGGACATCTCTTCTCTTTATTAATTAAAAAAAAAAAAAACCTGAAAGAGATCCAGAGACATCTCTTTATTCTCTGTACAAGAGCCAAGAGCCAGAAAGAGATCCAGAGACATCTCTTTATTCTCTTTATTAAAAATAAAAATAAAAATAAAAAAACAAACCGAAAGAGAGCCAGAAACAATAAAAATAAAAAAACAAACCGAAAGAGAGCCAGAAACATCTCTTTATTTACTGTACATAAAAATAAAAAAACAAACCGAAAGAGAGCCAGAAACAATAAAAATAAAAAAACAAACCGAAAGAGAGCCAGAAACATCTCTTTATTTACTGTACAAGAGCCAGAGACATCTCTTCTCTTTATTAAAAATAAAAATGTAAAAAAAAAAAAAAAAATGAACTGAAAGAGAAAACAACTGAAAGGGAAAACATCTCTTTATTTATTGTACCTTTATTAAAAAATAAAATAAAAAATAAACTGAAAGAGAGCCAGAAACATCTCTTTATTTACTGAGCCAGAGACATCTCTTTATTAAAAAATAAACTGAAATGGGTGAAATGGGTGCTGCTTCTTTTTTTTCTTTTACAAAAATAAACTGAAAGAGCCAAAGACATCTCTTTATAAAAAATAAACTGAAATGAAGCTGCTGCTTCTTTTACAAAAAAATAATAATATAATAATGGGCCAAAAATGGTGCAAGAGCCACATACATCTCTTTATTAAAAAATATTTTTTTTTTACATACATCTCTTTATTAAAAAATAAAATTTTAAAAATAAAAAAATAAGATCTATTTACTGAGCCACATACATCTCTTTATTAAAAAATAAGATTTATTTAGGATTTCCTATTCATTGTTATACTGTCACTGTATTCTCTATTAAAAAAATAAGAAAATAAGATCTATTTACTGTCACTGCATTCTCTATTAAAAAATAAAATTTATTTAGGATTTCATATTCATTGTTATACTGTCACTGCATTCTCCATAGAAATCAGCATTGTACTATGAGTAATACAAATTATTTAAAAAAATCAGCATCAAATCAACATTGTACTGAGTAATACAAATTATTTTAAAAAAATAATTAATCCGTAACCCCGATTTGTCACTATAAATTAATACAAATCATTTAAAATAATTTGTAAACTCATTCAAAAAATTGTTTGAGATGTATCTAAATGATCCTTGTTCAAAACCTATTTAGTATGAAAATTAAATCACCAATATAATGTGATCTATGTACTCTTAGTTCTTAATTTGAGTTATTGGATAATAACATCTCTAAATTAATAACTAGATATAAATGTCAATAAAATAAATTTTAGAAAATAAAAAATGAAAAATAATTTTTAAATTTATAATAATAAAAAATAGAAAAAGAATATCTAAATTTGTAATGTTAGAATGTATGATATAATTAATCTGAAAGACATTTCATACACAACCAACCTATTACCAAATGCATAATACCTGCTTTACCCAACCATAATAAAAAGGAGCTAGAAATATTCCTAAGGGCTATGGTGAAGCTGGATACCGAGGAAGATGCCTGGAATTTACTTCACAAGCTAATGGGGAGCTAGACTGAGACATATTTGTGAATGCAGACAGTCCGTAAAGCATTGCATTTTGAATTGTTGACAAGGTTTGAGAGATATATAGTACACAGAGTTGGTAAAGGCTCAGGAGTGCTTGCTGAAGTATTGTTTGAAGTTGTTTAAAGATATATAGATAGTTTGTAAAATTCTTGGTCTATGTAAGAATTTTTTAACAGATTCATTATTTTCATTTATATATTGTTTTTTATTATTTATGAGCAAAAATAGAATTGATGGGTTAGTTTAGTTTTTGATGCAGTGAAACTGCTTAAAAACTGAACTGAAGTATTGTTTGAAGTTGTTTAAAGAATTGTTTGAATTTGTTTAAAGATATATAAATAGTTTATAAAATTCTTGGTCCAAATAATTTATTTTTTTTACAGATTCATGAATTTGTTTATATATTGTTTTTTATATTATTTGTGAGCATAAATAGAATTGATGGGTTAGTTAACTGCTTAAAAACTGAAGTATTGTTTGAAGTTGTTTGAAGATATATAGATAGTTTGTAAAAATCTTGGTCAAGCAAGAACTATTTTTACAGATTCATGAATTTTGTTTATATATTGTTTTTTATATTATTTGTGAGTATAAATAGAATTGATGGGTTAGTATAGTCTTTGATGCAGTGAAATTGCTTAAAAAATTTGAAAACTGTGAAATATTTAGAGAACAAGTCTCTATTTTTAATTTTTATTTTTTCCTGTGTGTTTTACATTTGATTATCTATTTTTATCTCATAGCAAAGCAGTTGATTAGCTAAGAAACTTACAAGTATCTATAGCATCATGTCAGCCCAACCATCCAATCATTTAAATCCCAGAAAACCTTATTTGACTTAATTATCATGTTCCCTTCCACAACAAAATGATCTCATATCCATTAAAATAGGATCTATTCTAACAAGTGAAGATGTATCATGCTTTAATTGAATTTATATTGCATTATGAAGAATCTCCACAAGATTGTACATAATCAAAACCTATTTTGATCATGTTATTTAGCAAAATAATAAAAACATTATATAACTAGCAATTGTCCTTAAAGGTGCAAAGTACACCAAAGGAATAGAAGATTTGGAAAGATTATCTTGTCACTCACTCCAATGCAATTGTCCTTAAAGGTGCAAAGTGCACCAAAAGAATAGAAGATTTGGAAAGATTATCTTGTCACTCACTCCAATGCAAGCATTGTTAATCGTTTCTATAAGTGCAACAAAATTGCTTCTCGATAAAAATATGTAGATAAAGCCACTCAGAGACGTTAGAAAGGGGAATACAAGCCACTCAAAGACTTTAGAACGGGGAATAAAAATCTTTGAAGAGGACTCCACCTGTTAGATTTTAAAGAATGATGAGAAAAATTAGGTTGCTAATAGGATTGAAGAAGGCATTTTCAGTATTTAGAAATATGTCATTATTAGTTCCTTCAGTACAATCCAATGTCAGAGCAAGAGGAATGAGAATGACAACAGAGGAGGTGGAACTCGATTAGTGTCAGAGCAAGAGGAATGAGAATGACAACAAAGGAGGTGGAACTCGAGTAGAGTGAGCTCTTCCAAAGGTGGAAAGAGAGAAACTCTTCCAGGAAAAACAATCTAATTGCGTTAATCATTTTCTTGTTAACTTCATTTCTGTGCTACTTTTGAACTCTTAAGTTCTAAGTTTTGTAAATATGGGAACCATCATAATATAAAAGTTTTTTTTAGAAGAAAAAAACGAAATTTAAGTGAAATGGGTTCACCTGTGGTGACTGCAATTACATATTATTTTGTTGGAATAGGAGTTATCTTCTAAAGTAGACAATATTAAATTCACCAACCAATTTCTAGGCCATGCCTATGAAGTCCCAAGCACAATGACTATGATCTCAGGGTTTGCTAATAAAACTATCAATTCTTGAATACTTCAAATCACCATCCAAGTCCCCATAATTTTCCATTTTGGGGTAAAAGCAACACCAATGGCATTGATTTTGGCAAAGCTTTGATAGAATATAGACACATCCAATCCATCAGATTGATTTAAAAAAGGTGACACAAAAGTAACATTTCTCCATGATTAATATACAAGAATTAAATATTTCCTTACACTCTAGTTAAAGCTTCATCGCATCTTTGCACCATTCTTAGTTATTGCCAAATCTTTTTGTTCCTTCTTTTATGATATCATAATATAGTATAATCATAATAAAAGAATAAAAAATACTTAGATATTAAAATTTTGTATAATAAATATTAAAATTTTATTATAAATTGATTTTAAAATATTTAAATTAAAAATATATATATTTCTAATATTTTATGGATTTATTTTTTAAAACTCAATAAACTTACTTTTATAATAAATAAGTTAGAAATCAATGAAAAATAAAAATATCTCAAGAATTAGAGATTAAAATTTTTATTTTTTCATTTAGGATGAGATTTAGAAAACTTTAAACGACTTGGGTTGTAGTGCCACGTGCCAAAAATACGTGCCAAAAATACTTATATATTAATGATATATATTAAAATTTTGTATAATAAATATTAATTTTTTTATTATAAATTGATTTTAAAAAATTTTAATATAAAATATATAAACTATTATTCTTATATTTTTATAGATCTATGAGTGTAGCAAAATATTTTCTGGATAAGAATATGTAGATGACATATATCTAAAGCCACTCAGAGACTTTAGAAATGGGCATACAAATCTCTGAAGAGGACTCTACCTGTTAGATTTTAACGACTGATGAGCAGAATTAGACTGCTATTAGGATTGAAGAAGGCATTTTGGTATTTAGAAAAACGCCAGTGTCAGTTCTTTTGGAACACTCCAGTGTCAGAGCAAGAGGAATGTGAATGAAAACAAAGGAGGTGGAACTGGAGTAGAGTGACGCTCTTCCAGAGGTGGAAAGAGAGACACTCTTCGAAGAAAAACAATCTAATCGTTAATCATTTTCTCGTTAAGTTCATTTCTGTGCTAATTTTGAACTCCTAGGTTCTAAGTTTTGTAAATATGGGAACCATGATAATATAAAAGTCCTTTCAGAAGAAAAGAAAAAGGAAATTTAAGGGAAATGGGTAGCACATCTCACCTGTGGTGACTGCAATTACATATTATTTTTTTGGAATATGAGTTATCTTCTAAAGTAGACAATATTAAATTCACCAACCAATTTCTTGGTCGTGCCTGTGAAATCCCAAGCTCACTGTCTCTGATCTCAAGATTGGGCTTGCAAAAAAAACTATCAATCCTTAAATGCTTCAGATCACCGTCCAAGTTCATATATATTTCCATTTTGGGGTAAAAACAACACCAATGACATTGATTTTGGCCAAAGCTTTGATAGGTTACAAGCACATCCAATCCATCAGATTGATTAAAAGAAGGCGACACAAAAGCGACATTTCTCCATGATTAATCTACAAGAATTAAATATTTCCTTACACTCTAGCTGAAGCTCCATCACATCTTGTGTTGTTCTAGTTGAAGCTCCATCACATCTTTGTGTCATTCTTCATTGTTGCCAAATCTTTCACTTCCCTCTTTTATGATATCATAAGAGAGTATAATCATAATAAAAGAACGAAAAATACTTATATATTATTAATATATATTAAAATGTTGTATAATAAATATTATAATTTGATTTTAAAATATTTAAATTATATATATATATATATATATATATATATATATATATATATATTTTAAAACCCAATAAATTTAATTTTATATTAAATTAACTTAGAAACCAATGAAAAATCAAAATATCTCAAGATTTAGAGATTAGAATATTTCTTTATTCATTTAGGATGAGATTTAGAAAACTTTAATCGCACTTCCCAGCAAATTCCATGACAGTTATAGTGCCACGTGTAAAAAATAATTATATATTAATAATATATATTAAAATACTATATAATAAATATTAATTTTTTTATTATAAATTGATTTAAAAAATATTTAAATATAAAAAATATAAATTATTATACTAATATTTTTATAGATTTATTTTTCAAAACTCAATAAAAATTAATTTTGTGATAAATTAATTTAAAAACCAATGAAAAAAATAAAATATCTCAAAATTGAATGATTATAAACTTTTCTTTTGCATTTGCGATGAGATTTAGAAAACTTTAAAGGACAACACACTTTCTAGCTAATTCCATGATCGTTGCATGTGTCAATTTTTATTTGGAGGGAAAAAGACGAAAAAGACATAGATTTTATTAGTCAAATCTACCCAAACAAACACATTCAGTGTAATAAATATCTCGATAATACTCCTTAAATACTATAAATATCTCGATAATACTCCTTAAATACTATTTAATAAATTCGAATAAAAACCTAGGTATTTTTATTTCATTTTTTCGTATCATTTTAGTGACACACTTGATTCATTTGAAATAATAAATCACATTACTTATATTTGACCATGTAAGTTTTCACATATGTTTAAGTTTAACTCATAAATACCATTTATATAAAAAGTAAACAAGTTCAAAAATTGGCAAGCAATACTTATATGGTTCATGGTATTCTATAACTTTTTTTTAGCACAAAGATTTAGTATAGGGATAGAGATGCATTACTTACATGGTTCATGGTATTCTATGACTTTTTTTTTATAGCACAAAGATTTAGTATAGGGATACAGATGTGGTTCAATTTTATGGGTAATTTCTTTACAATATGTTTATACTTATTTTCTTAGGTAATGTTCAAATTACGCTATGTGGGACACTTTCTAAACCATATATATATTTATATATATATATATATATAAATTATATATATATACATATTTTGGTATATATGTATACAAAATTTTATAAATTTTGGTATGTATGCACACAACATTTAGAATTTTTTTTGATTGCATCAAATGATGTTTTTTTTTATTAATCAAATAATAGATGGTTCCCAGGTTGGAAATATGAGGAAATATACAAAAGAGTACTTTATCAGATATTAACTTTTTAATTGATCCTTTTGGTTATTGACACTACATAGCTTTCAATATTCATAACACTTTTCTTTTTATAGTATCTTAATTAACAAAATTGGGATTTACCTTAACTTGTTTTAAGATGATTATTAGGATACTAGTTTTATCGAGAGGTTATTAGTCATGTCTAAACCAAATTCATTTAAGCCATTAGGGTGAAAGTATGAAGATGGGTTATATTTTTTGGTCAAATGTGGCAATGTAATTTCAAGTTTTTTCTCTTTTATCGAATTGTACTCCTCAAAATTCATATAAAAATTATGAATTTTGATTCAGAATAAAAATACAATATGTGGAGAATTATGTTTTTGTCTTAATGATATTGTTTTCAAAAAAAAATATTGTTGTTAATAACTTTTAATAATTGGTGTCTTTGTTGTTAATATGGAAATAGGTGTTGAAATTGGCTAAGGATTTAAGTGTATTTGGGAAAAATATCAATGAGTAACTGATGTGTATAGTACCGCCCTAACAAGAGATAATCTTGTTAGATCTGAGACTTTTGTGATCCATAATTTAGAAAAATGTTTTTCAGATTAATCACATCATTAAGATGAACCATATTAGTTGGTTCGAAACTTCGACCAAATTCTAATGATGTGATTAATCTGAAAAACATTTTTCTAAAAAAATAATATTATAAAAAGTCAGATAAAAAAATATATAAATGCTAAAATATTAGTTATATTTGAAACATCAAGCTAAGACTAGCATGGAACCTTTGAACCTAATAAGTAAAGTTAAGGGTTAAAACCTCTCCACAACTCCTCTTAGGTTAACATAATGACTCCTCATAGGTTAACACAATGACTGATTGTAGAGATGGAAATAGGTGATTTAAGTGTCATTGGGAAAAATATTGATGAGTAAGGTATATAATTAAGTAATCATAATTCATGAGTTTTCACAATTAAATATAACGATCCAAGGTGATAAAATATTACCTAATCCATTAAGCACGTAAAACAATTGAAATAATATATGTTGCGTCAAGTTCAAAGCACAGGACGTGTACTCTTATCAGTGCTATAGGCTAAAAAATATGAGTTGCAAAATTGTTAGATGAGTCACGTAATATTTATATGAATGTTGAAATGGATCACTAATATGTGCCAAATCATTTTAGAATAAAATTGATGATTTAACCACTATATGCAAAAACACCATTTTTATTAAGCTAATAGATAATCTTGATAAACCCATGTTAATGGGAATATGTAGCTCTTAAATTAAAAAATAAGAGTGCATCATTATATAAGGATTGTATATATTGATTATAAACATATGAGAAGTCTCAAGGATGTGGTTCAATGGTTAAATGGGGAGGTTTGGTCCCCACAAGTATTAGGGTCCAATCTTGGGCAGGACTATGTATGTGTGAGAGTTGCTCCATGCACGATTTTTTCTATTGAAAAAAACACACAGGAAGAAATATTGCCCATGCTCACCATAGGATCATGCACTTAATATCAAACCTTTAACCACTTTACCCATACTCAATTGCCTTAATGAGTGAGATTGATGTTTTGAAAGTGAGTATTGTGGAAAAGAAAATTAAAGTTGAAATTTCTCACCCTTTTTCTTTGTATATAAGTTGTCATAAGAAATTAAAAAGTCATAAAGTCATAGATTTTTTTTATTTCCATCATTGCCTTGGAAATTACCAATAATTACCCTAATTCACCATTATTTAACCCTTAATTGAACCTTAGATAAATTCTTTACTTATTTTCGTGATGCTCCACAAACATTTTTTAATATATATAAAGGGCAAGATTTTTGAAAATATTTCAAGGGCAAGATTCTATTAAAGACTTGGATATCTTTAGACTGATATGTGTTACTTCCTTCTTGCAATCACTTACTTGCATTGAAAAATATTAAAGCCCCTAATTTATTTTATATGTTTATGACATGGCCACTCTTCCAATGAGATAACTATCTCATTTTTCTTTTCCTAATTTTTGTTGGCTCACTTTTTCTCATTTGACTAAGCATTTGACCATTCCATCTTGTAAATTTATCTTCGAAACCTCAACATTTTAGAGGGGGTGGCCTATTTTGTACAAAACGAAGAACTCAAGAAAAGGGAAACCCCAAATTTGTTTTATTATGTTGTCTTTGGTTACTCTGACAAGTTACGAAAATGTGTGTCATACAATAATTATCTTATAAATATTACAGTATTGCTAACAATATTAAAGACAAGGAGAAAGTATGAAGCTCTAATTTTAGATGACAATATATTTCTCACAATAATAAATCTTGTGAATGAAACAAAAATTTGTTGGATCATACAATCCCTACCACTCAAAGAATTATAGTTTGTTCTTTAAATTGAAAATGATAATTGTAATAATTATTTGATATAAAAACACATTCATGTTAAAATCTATATAGGGTACTAGGGATAGTTATATTGGGTTATCTTATCCATTTAGTCTCAATACCATGTGTAAAATTCAATAGATTAAGTATCATACCTAAGGCTATAAATCATCATCATGTGATATGCTCCAACAATATGCTACACATATTTATTATTGTACCCTGGAACAATTTTTTATGAGACTGTAAATTATTGTCTCGAAAACCCCACCTCCATTCATCACCAATTACTTAGGTTTAGTTCTCCTATCCAATTATAAGTTTATTGCCATGCATTTTTCATAAATTGATCATTGTTTTCTTATTGACTACATTTCATTGGTTCACTAGCTCTTATTGCATTTTTCCTTTAGTAATGTCATGGAAAAACTTGGCTTACATACCCCAACAGTTTTAGAGCTAAAATATAATGGCCCAGTTTTTCCAAGCCAACGAACCCAAGAAAATGGGAAACCCCAAATTTGGTTTGTTTCTCTTCTTGATTTTGCATAGAAGAGTGTAAAATATAGACTTGACTCACCTAAAATTACTAACATCATGAACAATATCTCTCCTTATTTGACCTTCTACTTTCAATATCATCAAACTAATCAATATTTTGTTGTTTCCTCCACTATGTCAATTCACTTAGCCACTTAGCCTCCTAATTGGACTTTGGACTTTGGTTTTCTTGTGGTGCAACTTAGCTTAGACACCCCAATCTTAGAAGATGGAAATATGAAGGTTTTTTTTTTTTCTTTCAATCTAAGCGAAAGGAACTAAACAAAATGGGAAACATCAAATTTAAAATTGAAAATTAAAGATTGACTTACATCCAAAAGGTAATGTCATGAATGAAACCTCTCCTCATTTGAGTAGTTTTTATAGTCATAAATTGGAATATAATTTCCCACAATATATGCATATCCCATATTTTTTAAATAAGCACACCCACACAAGATGTCCTATAAAGAAGAAAGGAATGTTATGCAAGAAGTATTCACCCCAAAACCAATCGAACGTTATGTAGTTAAGAGATGCCACTTGTTGTTATCTCATCATGAGACATGTTATTGGCTTAGAACAAATTAGTTCGTTCATAACATATATAAAATTCCCCATGAGGGAAGCTCAAATTAAAATCGTTGTGTCATGAAGCATTGTGTAAATTGTGAGATTCAATGTTCAAATCCCCCCGTGGATGTTTACCCCAAAAAATCTGCAAGGGTTAGCTCAAGTGGTCTAGATCCAGATGTGAAATTATTTGATGTTGTTGCTAGTGGTTGCTAATCATGATTTTGACTCTCTTTGATTCCCTTGGGGTGAGGCCCTATAATCAGGGGAAATGGTTTACCCAGTTTACCATCCACGAAATGTGGGGAAGTAATTTGGGTTTTCTCGTGCTTTCATTCCAAGTAAAAAAACATTTATAACATATATAAAATACATACTATGTGCATATATTTACACTTAACCCAATTGAAACCAATACCATATAATGGGAGTATAATTCACTCGTTTGATTTATGTTATAACATATATCAAATACATGGTATATACATATAAAAAATTAAACTTATACATATATAAATAAAAATTAATTCTCATTTATTGACATTCATGTCTAGCTCAACCTGAAACCTAACATTGTGATAGATACATACCAAGCCCAAAATTGTCCTATGTGTACATTCGTATTAAGTTCAATGTAAAACCATGGCATTGTGATAGAGACAAACTAAACCCATAGCAACAAAAGGAAGGGTAACTCACAGTGACCTAGCACGATCCTAGAGACATAGCAATGATGGAAGAGAAAAGGAGAAGAGGAATTGTAGGAAAGGACCCATATTAAATTCAAAACCAAAGTAAAAAAATGCCACCTAAACAGGTAAGAAATGGTTTAATTCTAAGGGTTTCTCTCTTTCATTCCTCTTGTAAAAATGTTGATACAAAACACATCACCTTCTTAGATTTTTTTTAATCTTGTGAGGGTTTATTTCATAGTTCTCTCAATCTCATTATGATTATCTTATCCACCATTTATTTCATGTTAAATAAAGTCTATGACTCCATGACTAATAATGACCATTTTACAATATTATTATAGAATGGCATCAATCCATTAAAAGGAAATATTTATTTAGTAGTTTCATATTAGGTTGGATATAAATTCTATTTATTAAAAATTAAATTAGACATTCCAAAATATGTTATGTCAAAAAAAATTGGTTGTTGCCTAATATTTTGTTGTATACTTTCACATATGAATTGTGGTGCACAATTTATTTCACAGGACATTTGTATATGGAAGTCATAAATTCATGTGTGTGTGTGTGTTAAAACCGTAGTACTAATTAAATGGGATTGTAATGGGAATTCATATTTCAATGTCAGAGGTTATGGGAGGTTGTGATTACCAGGGACATTCCTAATTTTAATATAGGATACTATCATCGTAGCTCAATTAGGTTCAATTTTGCCACAAAATGATTCAGGTAGATATTGGTGGCCACCCGCCTATTCCACTTGGATGCCAAACATGTTTTCTTTCTGTTTCATTAATTGTATCACAATTTACTAATTTTTGGCATTATTTGGGTCTTGAACTTTCAGAGTCGTTTTGAGGCCCTAAACTACATTTTTTTTGGAAAACGACCATACCTTCACATTTGCAATCAAAATTTGTAATCCTCAGATATATCTTTCTAATGAGGTATCGTACGCATCAAATGGAGATCATATGCCGAAGTTACGACCCTGAGAAGTTGATGTACTAATTTACCCCAATGACGCCCTCAAACTTTTGGTGCTTAATCTCCTCGGGTTAGGTTTTTGGATGTCTATCATTTTTCATTGTTTCTCAATAATAAATAGGCCTTCGAGCCTCATTGTAACACAGTTTAGAAGGAATGTAATCACACATGTCTTCTCAAATATAAGCTACCATTGCTCAGGCTAATCTATTTCCATTTTGCATGTAAACAATTTTCAGTACTTTGTTATTAATGAATTGAAGTTTTGTATTCATTGTAGCTCTATGTTTATGTCTATATTTGTATTTCATTTCATTCCTTCATAAATATGGATCAGTGGTATCATAGTGGTCTCCTCTTTCTCTATTTTTTTGTGCATGTCCCCAACAAGGTCAGGGTACAAGGAGTTAGGGATTGAAATAGTTAAACCTTTGCAATACAGGTCTCACTGACATTGACGAACTCCCATGGCAGAAGAAAAGAAAGAAGAGGGAGAAGGATATTCTTTCAAAAAATTTCTTGAAGAAGCCCTCGAGCAAAAAAGGAATGAGATGATGGGAAACTTTACCCATATCCTTTGGAGGATGTCCATAAGCGACGCATCTTCATCCAGCAGCAACATTGGAGGCACCACTCCCTTTAAGGTACAATTCAACTTTGACATTCCTATATCTAAATGCCAGATATATGCAAATGCCATAAATAAATGATTAAATCTGTTGGAAGGATATTTTTGGTTCATGATTTTTCGTATAGGGAAAATATCACTTTTTCACTCCTAAATTCCAACCCCCACGTCAAGGACTGGTGGGAAACCTATTTTGAGTAGAGGGATGAGAGGGAACCCTCATTTTTTTTAGCCACACCCACTTGGAATTATTTCTAGGATGTCATCAAGGAGAAATATTACCATGTTGAGCTATGAAGATAAGCACATAAAATGGACCATACTGTAGCATGGAAGGGACCAAGACGTGTTAGAATTCACAAATATCTTTCATACCCTTTGCACGAAGTTGAGTATCAAGTATTCTAGGTGGAATTTGGTACTCAAGTATCGTGGTTGTCTGCACAAATACATCCAGGATGAGATGGAGTTCCTAGATATCTCCTCACTTAGTGCCACATAGAGATATGTTGTCAAGATCGAGCAAAAATTTAAACATAAGAAGTGAGATTTTGGATCTATGAATTTGAAGTAATCAAAAGGTGCCCCTAAATCGTAGAACAAAGGAAAAATCCAAGATGGTTTTGCCCAGGACAACCCATCAAAGCCACCAGCAAATAATAGTGCCATGAAGACAAAGAAGGACACATCGAAGTGGTGTGAGTTCCACAAGATCCCCACTCAAAATATAAGTGAGTGTCATGCCAATCAGTCACCGATGGCTGAGTTGAAAGATTTAGAGTCATTTCTATGTTCTGACTCTGAATCATACCTCGACAAGGGTAATTACAAAGGGAATCAGATTATTGATGCAGAGCCCAGTGCAACCATTTCCACCGCCAAGGTGCATAATATCAAGCCTGAATATCCAGATGAATGAGAGTGTCTCTTCCACTCGCAGATGTGGGTGAATGGGTCTCCACTGTAGTTCATTGTCGATAGTGGGTGCCAAAAGAACCTCATCTCAATAGAGTTCATTAAGAAGTTGGGCATACTGACCACACGACACCCACAACTATACACCATCAGGTGGCTCCACCAAGGATGAGATCTTTGTGTCAGCCAACAGTTTCATCTTCCGACTACAACATCAAACCCGTCACGGATGAGGTACAATGTGACGTTGATCCCTTGAAGTTTATGATGTATTATTAGGCCAACCATACTTGTGGAATTTTTATTTTGTGTATGAGTCTAAGCCTCACACATTATTATTACATTGGGAAATAAGTTATACATGATAATATAGGTAGCCTCGCCTACCGCCATCTCTTTGATCTCTAATGAGAAATGTATTAAGATAATATCCCAAAATGGGTATTTTTTTTCCTATTTTTTTCACTCTGAAAGTAAGAATAATATCGTGGACACTTCCATGTCCCCATGGAGGGGTTCCTCCACGTAGCAGAAGCAGGTGGATAAGGTCGTGGAAGAATATAGGGACATCTTCTCCTCACCCACAGGGATGCCCTTGCATTGTCAGGTCAAGAATTTGATCGATTTGACCCCCATATTACCTCTACCTAATGGGCCAATATAACGCCGCTCCATTCTTGAAAATGAAGAGATCAAGTGGCAGATCCAGGAGCTGCTAAAAAAAGGGAACATATAACAAAGTTCCTCACCTTGTGCAAGGTTGATTGTACTTTTATAGAAGAAGGATGGGACCTGAAAGCTCTACATTGATTATTGGGAACTGAGAAAAATCACTGTCAGTAACATATATCCAATCCTGCAGGTTAACAACCTTATTAACCAGCTCAAGGGGGCCAAGTATTTCAAAAATATCTATCTGAAATATGGTTATCTCTAGGTTCCAATAAATCCCATAGATATATGGAAGACCGCCTTCGAATCCAAGGAGGGCCTTTTCGAATGGTTGTTCATGCCTTACGAGTTAAAAAAATCCCCTACAACTTTTATGAGGTTGATGGATGAAATCTTGTAGCCCGTCACAAAATTGTTCATGGTTTTATATCTGGATGACATTCTTATCTTTAAAAAGACTTTGGAAGAGCACTTGAAACACATTCGACGGGTCCTTCAAACCCCGCGATAGAATAAACTATGTGCCAACCTGGAGAAATGCACCTTTGGCATGAGTTAGGTCCAATATTTTTTTACATCATAGATGAACAAGGCATACACGTGGATCCGACTAAGATCCAAATCATTCGGGATTAGCCAACCCCAGCCTATCTAATAAATCTTTGCATATTTTTGGGCCTTGCCAATATTTATCGAAGGTTCGAGTTAGGATTCTCCCATATCACTTGGCCTTTGACTCAGGTCACCATGGGCATAACGAAAGAAAGGTTTTATTGGTTTGATTCCCCACAGAAGGCATTCATTGAGTTGAAGCATGGCCTCTACTCTAAACCTATACTCACATTTCTAGACCTGCAACAATGATTTGAGATCGAGACAGGTGCCTCTGACTATGCTATTGGTGCAGTTATCACCTAGCAAGGAGGCCTATCAGAATGAGAAAATTTCTGATACAATTCGGAAATACCCCACCTATAATAAAGAGATTTATTTTATCATGCAGGCTTCCTGGAAATGGACATTACATTCTAGTTAGGGAGACAATCATCCACACATATCAGTGACATCTTCAGTTTATACAGACACAAGGGAAGTTGCAGAATGATCGCCGTCAGAAGTGGTCTACATATCTACAACAATTCCACTTGAACATTAAAAACAAGAAGGGTAGCATAAATCATGTTGCAAATTGCCTCAATTAGCCCCTAATTACAACACTAACTATTTTTCTCAACTATTGTGGCCACGAGACCTCTGAATGGATGCAATTCTACAATAATGATCTAGAGCTATCCATCACATACCAGATGTTAGTGGATGGAAATCAAGTTCCATATTTCCACCTCCAGGATGCATTATTATGCTACCTAGGCCACCTTTTTATTCCTTCAAATGAGGATGCCAAACTGATTTGGGAGGCGCACTACAATCGGGTCGTGGGACATTTTGGTGTGGAGAAAAATGTGGTCAAACTGTAGAAGTTTTTTTATTGGCAAAGACTCCAACAGGATCTTGGAAAATATATCAGATAATACATTGTATGTGTCATCGCCAAGCCAAAAATCAAGAAGAAAGGCTTGTACACTCCTCTGCCTACTCCCAACCAGCCCTGGGAACCCATCTTCATGGATTATACATTCAACATCCCTTCTACCAAGCATGGCAATGACTGTGTATTTTTTGTCGTGTACAGATTTTCTAAGATGGCTATATTGGAAGCTTGCAAGAAGAGTATCACAATAGAGGACACTGACAAGATCTTCTTTGAACAAGTGTGGGTACATTTTGGGATCCCACAGATCATTATATCATATTAGGATAGCAGGTTCCTAATCACATTTTGGTCGAGCCTCTAGAATTTATTAGGCACCAAGCTCAACAAGTCCATTGAATTCCATCCCCAGACTAGTGGCTAGACATAGGTCATCAATAGGATGATAGTGCACATAATACGCATGTACAACTCCAAGCATCCACGAACCTAGGATGAGATCCTTCCATATGTGCAACATGATTATAACATAGCTCTCCATAACTATATTGGTCGCAGTCCCTATCAAGTAGGTCTGGTATTTAAACCATTGTGTTGATTGATGTTTCCATGCCTCATGTAACAACACAGAAAAATTATACAAATTTATAATCTGAGGATGATAAAGAAAAAAAGTTTATTGAATGTGTCCAACACATATTCCATCAAGTGCACAACATCTTAGATAAGTCAAATGCCAAGTACAAGCAATGGCATGATAAACATCAGGTTCCACAAAAGTTTCAAGTGGGAAACAAAGTTTGGTTACATTTGAAAAAATAAATCCTTATCGGAGCCCATCGGAAACTCCAACCACTTCAATAAGGGCCTTACACCGTCTCCAAGGATGTGGGAGACATTTATTTCGAGATCATAATTCCCTCATTCCTTTTCTTTGACCAAGTGTTCAATATGGACTGCCTTCGACATACTGTAATAGCCCTGGTCAAAATTACATGTAATAATAATAACCATGGCCATGGGACATGTATTCCAAGTTGAATGTTGGGAAAAACATCCTAGTGTGGGTGTTCATTTGGTTTATTATTGGTAAAGGAAAAAGATTTGGAAACATGTGAGGCGTTAATTAGCATTTTATTTATGAAAATATTGGAAATTAGAAGAAACGGAAGGTTAAAGGTCACAGGTTGCATGTGAGGAGGAAATTGAAGGAAAAATAATGGAAAACGAAGAAAATAGAGGCCTCATTAATAAAAAAGCTTCT
Source organism: Pinus albicaulis (assembly GCA_034641835.2). NCBI lineage: Eukaryota > Viridiplantae > Streptophyta > Pinopsida > Pinales > Pinaceae > Pinus > Pinus albicaulis. The sequence goes on from CM076570.1 coordinate 245,545,291, forward strand.
AAGGATCAGTTGGTAGATTTTTTTCAGTTCAGTTTTGGTGCTCTCTCTCTCTCACTCTTAGACACTTAGAGCATTCTTGGATCATTCTAGTATTGGATCAAGAAAAGCAAAGGGAAGAAAAGATCAAGCAAGGAAGAGTATGATAAAGCATCTACAACGGGATTACTTGTAGGTATCAATTTCCATGTGTGAATTCCTTATTGTTTTTGGCATGCATGGTGCATGCATGTGTGTATTTGATTCTCTTGTTCTCATTGGCATGGGTTTTGCCAGGTGTGGTAGTGATTTTCAGAATTTCCTTTCCATTTATGGATAGCCATGGTGTGACAATTTCTATTTTACTTAGCTAAGATGGATTTTTGGGTGGTTCCTAAACTGAGTGTGGTGGTCTCTGAAGAAGAACACAAGGCTTAGGAATCCTTGGACCAGTGAAGGGGGGATTGTGTTAAAGTCGGATTTTGTGTACCTCAGTGGGCCTAGGAATCCTTGACCAGTGAATGGTTGGATATACAGTAAATCTTAGAGGTGTGTGCCCTAAATTAGGCCTAGGAATCTATTGAAGGTCCTAAATGACTTCATAAACATTGGGGAAACCACCTAGTCGGGATCCTAAATCATATCCTTTTTCGTTTGGAATGATGGCTCTGACTGGAATTTTGGTACCAGTTTCCCTTAAAATAAAACTATATGGGATGTGATGAATGATGTTATATATTCTAATATGTACTAAGAACTGAAATAAGAACTAATATAAATTACTACTATACTCGGGTAAGCTGATAACATATGTGTTATAAAGATGTCACAATTGGCATAACAATATAGATCATCATGCAACTATGATATTAACTCAATAAAAGGGATTTAATTTAATTTAATTAATTTTTTAAAACATCAAATATATTGAGATCTCGTTGTTCATAAATATAACTTTAAATTTCAATCAAGCATATCAATAGTGACAATGAAATATTGATCAACATACATATAATGTGAACGAAAACATTAAATCATTCCATTAAAATCAAATACACAGAAATAGGATAGTAGTACCCGATACATCGTAGCTCTGATCATCACAAAAAAGAAAATGGTTCAGCTTAATATTAAGAAAAACTTAATTACAATAGTGCAACTTAAGTCTCTCCTTACAAAAATTCAGAACCCCTTCTCCATATTTGAGAGGGAATTTGTAGTTTTACAGTAAAGGATAAAAATAGATTCATATAACAATTCTTCAACAAAAAACAACAATAAAAGGAAAATGGGGAAATGGTTGCAACAATTTTCTAAGCTTAGGAAGAAGAATTCCCAATATTTAGTTGTTGCAAATTGTAGATATCTATAGAAGTGTTGAGCTCTAGTGGATATTTGGGCTTGATCCTCATTTGACCTGTAAAAATATCATTTTTCAAATATGGAAGCATCTATATGGTGGCATTTGAAAGGCATCGAAGAAGCAACCATTGCTTGTACAGTTTCACTAGCAACTGGTAGTGATGCTCAATATTAACCTTGGTCAATCGATTGATTGTTTTGGTGATATTTTTGCAGTGTTCTTTCCACGTCTTTGACAATAATATGGCATCGAGAAAGGTACCTTTACGGCAACTCATAATTATATTACACTACAAAAAATTATCATTGACCGATTCAATAATAGAGCTAGCAAGTTTTTGGGCCTCATTAGTGGCTGCTTCGGCTTGTTTCATTCAAATCTCCCAATCTATAAAAAAAAAAAAATTGGGCTTAATCCATCTTTGGTAGATTATAAAATCTACCATCTTCACTTTCTTGCTAATTGAGGAAATATGTGAGTTTCTCATTAATTTCATCAAAGTAGTTTTTCATGTCTAACAATTGATCGATAATAGAATCTACCATCTTCACTTTCTTGCTAATTGAGGAAATATGTGAGTTTCTCATTAATTTCATCAAAGTAGTTTTTCATGTTTAACAATTGATCGATAAGAGAATCAACAACTTTATATTGATCTTGAATTATCATCAATTTATCACATAAGAGTCTTTGTTGATCCCCAAGAAGAGAATTAAACTCTGTAGCCTCCGTTTTTAACTTTGTTAGTTCAGGACTAATATGCAATTGTTCAATTGTACTCTGCATTTCTTGGATATGATCATTTTTAATATGCAAATATTTATCATATTGCACCTTTAGGGAGTCAAAATTTTGTTGTAACTCTGTCAACTGTGACTGCCATTGATCATTAATCTTTTGCTTCTCAGTCTCAAAATTTTTCTCCATCGGGACAATTTTTTCTTCTTTCTCCTTTATAAGTTCTTGCACTTCTACGACCTTATCCATAGTAGCTGAGGCATTAGCACCAGTAAATTGAGTGAGTCTCCCTAACTCCTTTGTTGTTTTACAGTAGAGCCCTTCCATAAAAATTCAAAATCTGAGCAGATATTATTGGATACTAATGCTTGTGATTGATCTAGCTTTCTCTTTTTTCTTCCTCTTTTCACTACGACATTGTGTTGAGGATTGTATAAAATATCCAACGGATGAATCTCTTCAATATTAAAAAAAAAATCGGAGGTAGGAAAGGCAGGAATAATTTAAATCTCCTTCCCGCCTTGAAAATGAGATTTACCAGTAGTCTTCTTTTCTTTAAACTATGTTCAAGATTCTTAGGAGTATCATGAACATGAATTTGTTGTAAATCTTTTACAGTCTAGGGCTCATTATTTTTTTAATTTAGAGTTTGGCTAAAATCTTTCCAAATTTCATCCAAATTAGGATCTGGTACAAATCCTTTTACCTGAGAAGTAGAAGAAACCAAAACACCTCCTATTTGAGGAGATTTTGCTAAATGTAAAGAATTGGCAAGTTGAACATTAGTATTTGAGACTATTTCCTAATATGGTTGCAATAAATCTAGAGGAAGGTTGGCTATTCCGGAAGTTTTGTATTGCACGAATTGAACCTTCTCTTTAGCAGTCAATTGACCTTTTTCTCTCTTTAATACTAGTGCATAAGAATAAGGTTGCTCAAATAATTCATCCAACTTATTTGGTTCATGAACAAATTGTCTAAGGTTTTAAGAAGCAGTGAAATTTTTGAATACAAAAATAGGGTCATACTTCCTGTTGGGCATAGTAGGTAGATTGAGGAACTGAGTGGCATGATTTTCCTTCTCTGCATGGTTATAATTTTCTAAGGAAAATATACCAAACTTATCCAAAAAATATGGCCACATCCTTTTATTTGAATTTTTTAGTGATTTACAAATACCATATCCTACAGTTTGATAGGTTGTTTCTCTGCTTAGAATCTTATCTGGAATGTATAATGGCATGACATGAGGGTGAGCTAAAATTCCATGAAATATAATATAGGTAAAATACTCTTCACCGAACCAAATCCAAACCTTCCAAAGATCATCTTCAACTTCTTGAGACATCTGAGGTGGCTTAGACCCAAAAATAATTTTATAAATCGGCAGCATGATTCTGTGATAGATTTGATGAAAGTGCTTGTGATGTTTCGATTCCCATAGGGCATCGTGATAAAAATTTATGGGATTTGGATCTTGGAGAGTCCATTTCCAGCCCATGGAAGGAAATCCATTGAAAAACATAAATCATCCATGATGTAGGAAGACATATAGAAAGGAGGGATTTTATTTTCAGAGATACATAGACTTTTTATAAAATATAAAATATGAGCAGCCAAATTATCAGATAATATAGTATCCCAATAAAAAATATATCCCTTCGAGGCTCCATCAATAATAGGTATTGAGTCATCGGAGAATTTTGACACATTAGGTTGTGCATGCAATCTACACATCATAGCAGTGATTTGGGAAAATGGAACGGTAAGATAATCGATTGAGTATTTACCACTTTCCTTAAATTTATGTTTATTAGGGTCCTTTATCCAAGGTCTAATTTGTTCCGACATGTGTTTGTGTTCCTTTATAAAATATTCAATATATTCCTTATTACACTTATACTATGGATTGGGTAGGTAGTACATGCTCTGCAAATATTTTCTTGAGAAATACCTGATGAGTGTACCCTTACTGGTATGAATTTTCCTATCGGAAATGTCCAAGTTATCCATAACCCAACTGACCATATATGTATAAGGAAGAAGTCACAGCCTGTCTACAATTCTATGCAAGAAAGAAGTAGCTTCTAAACTTGGGACACTATCATCAGCAGTAACTATTCTCTGGGTAACCTTGGGATTCTCTTCTTCAAAATAATGATAAATTTCTTCCCAGGAGGAAAGCCCATCATCTCTACTACATACTGTGTCGGGAAAATAATCCCACTCCTAGATTATTTTCATCAATATTTTCCACAAACGGGACATAAGTTTGTTGTAGTGGAACCTTTTTCTTGGGTTTTCCTCCTTTCTTCATTTCTCCGTGGTGCCAAGAATCAAAGCTTGCCTGTAATGGAAATACGCGGTAAATTAGTAGAGACACTTAACTAAAAAGTAGTGTTGATAGAAATAAACTTTACAATAGAAATCCCTTTTGAAACAAATCATATAAAACCAAAGTGAATTAAATGAAAAGTTTTATGTTTTCGAGACTTATTAAAATCCATTTAAAGCCACCAAGTACACTAATGAGAAGCCATGTGAAAGATGCCATGTCATATTTCAAGGATGAGATATCAGAGAGTTATTTAAAATGGAGTTACGATATCAAAACCTTTTGAAATGAGAAACTCCCTAAATATAAATTGTTATAAAGAGAAATCCTGAAAAGAGTATTAAAATGAATGTTTTGATGAGTAAATGAAGCATGAAAAGCTTTATCAGGAGGATTGTTTTCGGACGAGTTATAAATTATTGTCACTGAAATATCGGGTGTTATTATTTCAGAGGTACCACTTTTCGTAACATTCTTTTCAAAAGGCTCCGATAAAATAAGTCTCGATATGGGTATTACCGAAGCATAATTGAATTTTTGAGGTATGTGTTTTCGAAGGTGAAATTAAAATGTGTTTTTGAAATAGGCAGTTTCGAAATAGAATATTTTAATAAAAACGTTTTTAAATGTTGTATTTTAGGAAGAGTCACTAAATTATACTTTATGATATTCAGAGCTCCAAAATTCAAGGCCTTTAAATATTAATACAATTATTGGGAGGTCATATTTCAGGGATAATATTTTTCATAACGTTTATTAATAAAACTTACGAAATAGAGAAGATTCAATAATGAAGGACTTTAAACACAAAAGGAACTTCAGCGAGTGAGCCCATCGGAACTTCACTATTTCATATGTTTAAAGAAATACAACTCCGATGACATTTGTTCCAAAAAGGGAAAGACCTTAAGTTGAAATTTTTTATTTAAAAGCACTTTCAACAAATATCCCTATTGTGTTTTATTAAGTAAAAGAAATTATTTTATTTGAAAAACTAAGTATACGAAAAGGTCCACAATATTTATTAGGAACTCAATAAAAATGGGGGGTTGTTTTTTTGCTACAATAAAATCATCTACTGGTGAATGGTGGGATATATGGTAAATTTTAGAGGGTGGAGTCTCGATTAGGCCTAGGAATCCTCAATCAGTGAATGAAGGGTTATACAGTAAACCCAATATACTAGGAGACAAGAAAATTCCTCACAGTGTAGGTGGAGAGATCAGGAGGCATCCATGCTTGTATAGGCCTACTAATTCTTGGACCGATATATGGTGGGATTGTGGTAAAGCCTAGTATTTTATGTTTATTGTTTGGACCCAGGAATAACTTGGTGGATTGCGGTAAATCTGGAGGAAACCTGGTTGGTTTTTTTGTGAGTCCCACATTCACACTTGGAATATGGCACGGGGGTTATTGGCTGAAAGAAATATTTGGTTCAACCTAATATATGGTCAAGTGGTTCATGGAAGTCCCTGACTTGGTTGGATTATGCATTAATTAATAAGAGATCCTTCTCCTTGGTATTTCATGTGTAAATGTACTTGTTCATATGCGATTCATATGGTTGTTGTATCTTTGTTATTTTTGTTGGTTATATGTTGGTTATGAGTATGTTTTATGATAGACTTGAAGTATGGCTCTCACCACGTTTTGATTAGAAAATGAATTAATAATGAATATATGACCTAATAAGTGATAATGCAAGTATTTTGATAAGGCATCAATATTTCTTTACTAATTTTAGGTAAGTATGAGACCCCTAGGCTCAGATCTGTTGCTATGACATGTAGGTTATATATTTGTGATATGTTTGACGAAATTATTTTCATGGCTAGTAGGGTTCATATCAAGTACTTGTAACAATGATTGCATTAATAGCCTTATTCAATTGTTATTATCATTTATAGGAGTTTCATGAATTTCTGGGAAGTGGCATGAGGCCTAGCCTTGAAAAAGTGGCTCACAATTTGGGGTCGCTGGTTTAGAATTGCCTGAAAAAGGCCACAGTCATTGCCATGCCTTGTTGTGGGAGTGAATGGAAGGCCTCATTTGCATGCATGGCTTGTCATGGGAGCGAATGAGGGTCCATATTCTCAAAATGACAAGTTGTCTCAAGCGTTAACCACCTAGAAGGGTTGGTTGCCTCCTGAAGGGTATGTAGTTCCCGAGGAAGGTCATATTTGTCTTGTCTTGTCAGTTCAACTTCCTTAACTATACATGGGGAGTTTAATCACATAATAGTAGCCTCTCATCACATGTTTATCCCAGCGGACCAGTTAGCTTGGGTAAATATGGGAGGATGGTGTTACAGAGTGGTATCAGAGCATGGTTCACCCCTTGGACTGGATGGGTGGAACGTGTTTGTCGTGCATGCATGTCAGTTTCATATGTTTTCTTTATTCTTGTGGTAGATGTGCTTATTTTTTATGCTTGGTGGTGGTCATGGTTGTAGTTGTGTCTCCATGTGGAAGTTTATGGTGTTGATGTTGGATGTGTTTCTCATGAGTATATGTTAGTTATGCATGGGTTATGCATGTCAATGTTTATATGTTGTTATGCATACATTTACATGGTGATATTTGTCACACATGAGATCATGGTATGTGGTCGGTATGGTCATGCATTGATAACTTGAAAATGGTTGAAATTATTTTTATATATTGATTATGATTATGATTATACATGTATCGTGCTAATCTGTTTGATCTTCCAGATGAGGCATCCTCCCCTGAACTATACTGAGGTATGTTGAATATGTTATGTTTGGTTTTAGATGACAAGGTATAATTGTAGGAAAGAGATCAAATATGACTAGAAATATGGTAGACTACAGTTCATGAGATGATCCCTATGGATCAGATGAGCAGTGTGGTGGTGGGCATTCTTCTGACTTAGCAGACACATTGAGAAGTTTGAAGGAATAAATAAGAAGTTGCAAATCAGATAATGAAATAATAATTCAGGCACAGGATAAAAAAGCAGAAGTTAATGTAGTAATCCTTCAGATTTTGTTAGAATTGTAGAGACAGAGGCCAATTTGAATCAACCATGGGCAGGAGGATATGACTAATGGGGCATATGGTAGTAGATCGCATGGTGGGAATAGGTCGGATAGGTATGACACAATCAGAGATGTAAGGCTCTTGGATACTCCAGATAGGAGTGGTGATGGACACAAGCTCTACTCTAGTTATAGTTCTGACAGACACTATGATCGACACTGTTATCATCCTTACAGGAGGAGTGACAGGGGGTATTTTCCAGATGAGTTCAAGAAAGCTAAGCCACCTACCTTTGATGGATATTTGAAGAATTCGGAGGATGTAGAGGCATGATTACTTGGGATGAAGAATTATTTTGAGCTACGTGATTACACGGATAATACGAAGGCCATAATATCTATCTTCAGCCTCAAATGGAAAGCATACATAAAATGGGAATATGTGAAGTGGGTTATAGAAATCGGGACAAAAGACTTGAGTTGGCATGAATTTAAGAGACTTTTCAGGGAGAAAGATTTTCAGAGAGGTACTATGAAAGCAAGGCTAAGGAATTATATGAGCTAAAGATCGGACCAATGATAGATGAGGAACATATGACCAAGTTCCTAGAGTTATTGAGGTACGTACCATATCTTAAGGATGAAAAAGATAAAGTTCATATATTTATCAGTGGATTTCCATTAGCATTTAGATATCAGATTGAGTATGATGAGCCTCAATCACTTGAGGAATTCATTAGCATTGTTATGAGAAGTCAAGTGTAATAAAAAATATCAACAAGGTTGGAAATTAAAATACAAAGCTAAATATCAATGGCAGTCGAAAAAAAAAAAGACCTCAGGATGCAGGTGAGGAAGAAAATGTTGCACCTTACAAGAAGTTCAATGTAGTTAGAAAAGGACATGGGTCACATCTTGGAGGGCGACATAATAGAGGTGATGGTAAGGGATAATTGCAGTGTTGCAAATGTGGTAAGGATAATATTAAGATGGATTGTATGTAGAATTAGGAAGGTAAGCCTCAAATCCATAGTGCATAGGAAATGCAAATTGTTGGGTCTGTTGGGAAGAGAATTCGTCATATCTATGCAGCATTAGATAACAGACAGGAAGATCACCAAACATATCTTATTGAGATGGACAGTAAGATTTGTGATCAAGTTGTTTCTATTTTGAATGACGTTGAATCTAATATAGTTATGTTAACCCTGAATTGGTGGATAAGTGTGGATTTAATAAAGAAGTGCATGCAAAATATTTGTTTGTGCAATTGGATACAGGTACGAAGAAAAGAGTTCATAATTGGGTAAGAGCTTTTTCATTCAAATGGAATGGTATGCCTACATCAACACATTTGAATGTATTGTCACTGGGATCATATAGTATGATTTTGGGTATGGACGGGTTGTATCTTCACGGGACTAAGGTGGATTTTTAAGACAATTCTATCGAGTGTTTGGATGACAATGGAGAATAATGGATCTTGTAGGATAAGAAGAAGGAAACATTAGTTAGAAAGGTGATAGATATGCAGGAAAATTGTATTTTTAGAAAAGGGTGTGTGTTATTTGCAATGCATATTTCCAGTGATAAAGGTACAGAGGATTAGGATGCAAAGGTATTGAATAGGTACCCGATCTTGTAGCAGTTTTAGGATGTACTTCCAACAGATATTTCAGAGTTTCCACCTCATAGAGAAGTGGAATTTTATATTGAGTTGGTACCTGGGGCAGAACCAGCAGCAAAGGGACCATATAGGATGAGCACTCCAGAGATAGTAAATTTGAAGTTCCAGTTGAAGGAAATGATTGAAAATGGATACATTAGGCCAAGTTTATCGCCTTGGAATGCACCAGTGTTGTTTGTAAAGAAGAAGGATGGTACTCTCAAGTTATGCATTGATTACAGGAAATTGAACAAGGTGGCCATTAAGAATGGGTATTTGTTCACTAGGATTGATGCCTTCTTTGGTCATTTTAAGGGAGCAGCATTGTTCTCGAAGATTTACTTGAGATGAGGATACCATTAGGTATGCATCAAATAATGTTGGAAATACTGAGCTAGGGGGGGGGGGTGAATCAATATTCCTTTCAATTAGAGCATTAGTTAATCTTCAATTATTATCAGTGTTTGTACAATGATAGCAGTAAACAAAAGGAACACAAATGCACACAGTTTTTAAGGTGGAAACCCTCTTTGGGACAAAAACCACCTGAATTCTTTTCTAATAATTCTTTAATATTCAACTCCGATTGAAAATAAAGCCCCAACTTCCTAGAATCTAGAAAAGCATTCTTCTCCTGCTCCCACTGGATGGACGCTCCAACGCCCAAGATTCTTCAATAGTTAACTAAACTGATGCCCCAACACCCAATGAGCTACAACTCACCCTAGCACCACCCTACCACCCTAAATTTTTCAAAGGCTTGAACCTATTGGTGACTTCATGCACCAGCCTAGCACCACCCTACCACCCTATAGAAGAATAAAAGAAGAATGGACTCCCGTAACAGGGAAAATGGTCTAGTTTACAATGATATAGAATGATGTAGAAGAAGAAGACACACTAGAAAATAACCCAAAATATGACACAACCACCGAATGATGATCCTAGACCTCCCAACACTGCCTCTTCAAATCTTGGTAGATAAACACTAGTGCAATTTTTACAATGATGTATTTACAATGACTTAGTACAATGATACATTTATAGTTAATGTATGCAGTGCTGCCCACTTGAAGTCTTCATGTGATGAACTTCCTACTTCTGTTCTGCACCTTGATTGCTTCTCTTGTCATGCTACCCTCTATTTCACCATGCTTTGCTTTGCTTCCCTAGAAATTCTAGTCCTTTGTAGCCCTTGACAACACATGATCTAGCTTTTTCTTGCCTTCTAGGAGCTCGATATTGAATCTGGTGTATCTATTTTATTTTAGATCCCCAATATGTGATTTTCAGTTCTGTATTATTCCTCTAATTCTTCTTTCCAGTGCCATAGGTCTGACCCAATTTGGATTCTTCAAGAGAGATTTATTCCCAATATCTCACAATGACCTAATTATGGACTAGTTCAGTAGAGTGAACTTGTACGGCGTGCCACGTGTCACTGTTTCTTCATTCAGCTATGAAATTGATAAATAGAAAACTGCAGTACGTTTACTATCTGCCATGTTTTACAGAATTCCAATCCGATACTCATAGAGAGACTTATGATGATTTTCCCAAGGGAAATTCTTTGAGATGAAGTTCAAGAGCCTGCAAAAACACTGACTTCCACAGATCATATCTCTGAAAATATTGCACACCTTGATATGAAATTTTTACAGGAGCTTCCTAAAGATTACGGATTTGCCTTATAAAATTTTCAGTTTCTGAACCTTTGTAGAAAAATATTTAGAGAAAAAATTCCACGATGACCTGTTTCAGGTAGCGAAATCCCTACATAAGGAGGATATGAGGATCACAATTTATATAAATGCTTAGGTTGAGAGGGGCTTCAACAAGTGAATGTGGGAGGGATTTTAGATGCTTAAAAATTATTAATTATTTAATTTTCAATTACCCATGCCACAACCCCATGGGGTTTTATCCCACTAACTGGGGTTACAAACTTCAAACATGAATATCTCTCAAACCGTGAAGAATTACATGGCGTGCCATATATCAACATAAACATCTCGACAATTAGAAGCCATCTAAAATATTCTTGACCCATAATATAGTAATTTTTTAGGTCAAAATTACCATGCAAGATCAGGGTAGCCCCTAGTGCTACTTCGTTTGACATCAATTACAACCACTGATCAACCATCTCCACCTTTGGCATTGATGGCAACACAAGTACTCCCCCTGCAATCATGAAACCTCTTCCTACAACATTATCTCCCCCTTTGACTTCAATGGCAAAGTGTAACTCTGCCTGACACACAACCATCCCGCGGACACTAGAAGGGAGGAGAATCCCAAGCTTTTGGTGAAGATATTCCAATGCTTCATGAGTACTCTTGCGATCATCAACGCTTTCTATCCAATTTGCATCTATAAAGGCTTGAATAATGAGATTTTTACCCTTGGGATGCCACAAGCCATATTATGTTGTTCCCTTTAGATATCGAAGAATTATTTTGACGACAATAATATGTGATTCTTTTGGTGCTGCTTGGAATCTTGCTACTTGTCCAACTGCTTGCATAACATCTGGCCGGGAGGCTGTTACATATAGAAGACTACCAATCATAGATATGTACTACCTTTCATCCACATCCTTAGATGAGTTGTGTATGCTCAATTTGCAACCTGTTACCATCGAAGTAAGGATGGATTTGCATTCGTCCATTTTTAATTTCTTGAGCATTTCCTTGATGTACTTGGCTTTACATATAAATATTTTTTTCTCTTGCTGAGATATTTGAAGCCCTAAGAAGTATGTCAGCTCACCAAGTAAAGACATATTGAACTCATTTTTCAGCTTTGCAGAAAATTTCTTCTTCTTTGTAACCGAGGCCAGTTCTATCATTGTAAGATCGTTGATTGTTGATGAGTTCTTCCAATTCCCTTGAGTTGTTGTCATAGTTTTGGACATTTTTTCCCTTCTTCAATTCCTTACTCAGTGAGACTACTTCGACTTCTAATGCTTCCCTTTCTTGGTTTCTTTCTTCCAACTTCTTTTGAAGTGACTCTTCAATAAATCTTTGTTCTTCAATTTCAATTTTGAGACCTTGAACTTTTTCTTCAAGTGTATTGGAACAGATCTTCTCAGCCTTGAGCTCTTTTATAAGCTTGATTGCATCCTTAGAAAATTCTTCTATGGTCATCCCTTATTCTTTGTTGTTTGATACCTCTTGTTTAATGTGCTTGGCCATAAAAAATACTCTCTCATTGGCTTCTTCTTCATTGTCATTGTCTTCATCGGATGATGAGCTATCTTCTTTAGAGAGAAAGTTCCTTTTAAATCATTTATTTTTTCTTTTCTTGCTGAATTTCTTAAATCCTTTATTTTCTTTTGAGTTTCCATCACTTCTGTTTGGAAATTTTGCTGCGAAATGTCCAACCTCACCACAGCCGAAACATATCAATGGAATTTTACCCTTGAATTTTCCCTTACCAATTTGTAGTTTTCTCATAAAGTAAGCATATTCTCCATCTGAAAGACCTTCTTCATCATCCTTTTCTTCACACTTGCAAGTGCAGGTCTGTGCCTTTGAATTTTTTTTATCCTTATTGGTTTTCTTAGATGCAGCAAACACACTTTCTAGATGCGAAGTACCCTCTTCTTCATCAAGTCTCATTTCATATGCTATGAGAACTCCATGTAATTACTCTTTGCTGAGTTTGTCCAAATTTTCACTATATTCTAAGACCGATACCTTTGGGTTGAATCTCCCTGGTAACATTCTAAGAATATTTTGTATAATAGTCTTCTTGTCAATAGGCTCTCCCAATCCTTCCAGAGTGTTGGTGATGCAGGGGCATTAGACACTAGCCAGCAATGTAGGAGTTTTGTCCACATGTTGTGGCTAGGAGGGTTTGAAAACATTTGAATGGTTACATTATTAGATCAGTTAGAGTTGTAGAAGTCGAATGGTTAGTCCATCTGTCGTGTTTTTAGGTTTTCGAGTAGCTGTAATTAGGCTCTTGAATTACCATAACGTTCCTCACAGAGGAACCGAAAGGACATATGTTGGTGTATATAAATGTACTCCCTCGGATGTATAAAGAGGAGGAGAGAGCAAGAGGACGAGAGGTTCCTGCAATAAATCTGTGCATTGCTTCCAGTTAAATGAATTTCAATCTCTGTTGAGTATCTAACTTCCTTGTGTCGTTAATTGTGAAGAAATTGGTTTCTTGGCAAGTGTTTGGATACGTATATATATATATATATATATATATATATATATATATATATATATATCTATATATATATATATATATATATATATTTGTTGAACTAACCTGCAGTATAGGTTCTGTATCCCTCAGTCCATTATTTCTCTCAAATTTAATTGGATAAACCCTGTTGGATTAACACCACCTGTAGGCGGGGTTTGTGCAGAAGAACCATGGTTGCGAACGTTGTTTGAATGGTAGAATTACCGCTTTACAACGGGATAGATTTGTTTGAAATCAGAACCCTGACCTGAGTTAACGAATAAAAAGGATATCTCAACCCCACGTGAACCCTGATTAAGTACTGTTCCAAAACCACAAGTGGGATTGCAGAAGTGGGTTGCCCATATCGCACCACTTTTGGTGAAGAAGCGGTATTTCCTGAGGGGGGAGCGATTCCATAGAGGAATCGACACGTGGCGAAGTGGACCTGCGCAAAACCGCCTTTCTGTATTCTCATCGCCTGTTAAAGTTAGTACGAGGACGCCGAGCGATATCGTCGAGAGCCGTCGATCTGGCGCAGAGTCATCGGACGGTGGTCGCACGATGAAGATGCATGGAATTTAACCTAAGGTACGAGCATACATTTGATTGGTCCATTGACCGTAGAGGTGGGGTCCAGGTCTAATATTTTATTACACAGTGATTTATTCAAACAATGCGTTGGTTTATATTGAGTGTGAAGGTTTAAACATTGGTTATAAGAGCAGAGATAATAGATATATGTCGGGGATATAATATAAAGTTCAAACATTGTGGATAGTATTATTTATCAAATTCTATGAATTTGATAATTAATAAAAATAAATAGACCACGTGGAGCAAAGGGAAGAGCTGACAGAGCCATGGTGACGGTTGACCATCTCTCCTCAGGGCAGACTTTCAGCGTTGTTGCGTCATTTTTGGTATCAAAGCTGTTGTCTAAAGTTGTTTTTGCTGACATGGCAATCCGAGTTGGTAGAGGTGCTGGCAGAAGGATACCTGTTGCCAACGCTGAGGTGTTGGGGATGTTGCAGAGGGTCGAGGCTAGAATAGATGCCATGGAGTGAAGACAGCCCAGAGATCCGGAAGACATCAGTGAACCTGAAACAGAAGAAGCTGAAGAAAATGTTGAGATTCCTCCTGACATGAGGCTCCTTAGAACTGTTCTGGGGTTTGCAGTTAAGCCCAAAATTGAAGTGTCGAGTTATGTAGGGGGACTGAATCTAGAATAACTAGTAGACTGGATAAATGAATTGAACAAGTGCTTCGATTATGAAGAAATAAGTGAAGATACGAAGGTCAAGTTTGCAGTAACAAAGCTGAAAGGACATGCTGCACTTTGGTGGGATGGAGTGCAGGCAGAGAGGAGGAGATTTGGCAAGGAAACTATCAAGAGCTGGACCAGAATGATGGCTAAATTAAAAGGTAAATTCTTGCCTAGTGATTACCAGCTGACATTGTACAAGCAAATGCAGAACCTGAGACAGAGGTTGCTGACAGTAAAGGAATACACAAAGGAATTCTACAGAGTGAGCATAAGGGCTGGGCAATTCCAAGACACACCTGATAAGACTACCAGATATGTGAATGGTCTCAAGATGGAGATCCAAGATGAGATTGGTATTTTGTCTCCTAAGACAGTGGAAGAGGCCTATCAGATGGCCTTGAAATCAGAGGAGAAACTCCTGAGGAAAAAGTCTGCCAAGAAGAGAGGTACTTCCCGTGGGAAGGGAAGTCAGGGTGGTAGAGGAAAGCCTACTACGCCCAGGGATGGAGATAACAGTAGCTCACCTCAGAATGCATCTACAGAGGATGATGAAAGGGGCAGAAGGGGTTCGTACAAAGGAAAAGGAAGAGGAGGCAGAGACAGAGGCAGGGTTAGAGAATTGAGGTGCTATAGATGTCAGCAAGTGGGACACAAGCACTATGAATGTCCATAGTATGTGGGTGCTGGTCCAAGGAATGTTGTTGTTGCCCAGGCTGGAGAAGAAGCAGAGATTGAAGAAGAAATTCTTCCAGAGAGGGGAGAATCCTTAGTGGTAAATAAGGTCCTGTTGAAGCAAGCCAAAGAGGTCACTAAGCCTGCACAAAGGAAGAATTTGTTTAGGAGCATATGCAAAGTCCAAGGGAAGTGCTGCCAGTTAGTCATTGATAGTGGCAGCACAGAAAATCTGGTTTCCACTGAGGTAATAGAAAAGTTGAAGTTGAATACAAGGGAGCATCCAACTCCCTACAAGGTGTCCTGGCTGCATAAAGGGCACCAATTAGTTGTGAAAGAACAGTGTGAGATAGAGCTGCAAATGGGAAAATATAAAGATAAGGTCTTGTGTGATGTAATGCCCATGGATGTGTGTCATATACTGATGGGTAGACCTTGGCAGTTTGATAGAGCAGCAGTGCATGATGGCAAGAAGAACACTTACAAGTTCTTCAAGGATGGGGTACATCATACATTGATACCCATGGAAGAAGGAGAGCCATCCAGTAGAGTAATTGATCCAAAGACCTTGTTGCTGAGCGGGAAGGAATATCTGCAGCAGATAGAAGAAGAAGATGTAAGTTTTGCTTTAGTTTTCAAACCTAAAGTAGTTCTTAATTCTACAAAGATTTCTGATTTACCAGTAGAGATACAAGAGATGTTAGACAATTACTGTGACATTTTTGTGGATGATTTACCTGATGAGCTGCCACCTGTGAGAAAGATCAGCCATCAGATAGATTTTATCCCTGGTTCAAATCTTCCAAACAAGGCAACCTACAGAATGACTCCCAAGGAAATGAGGAAATCAGGAGACAAGTACAGGAATTGGTGGACAAAGGACTGATCAGAGAAAGTCTGAGTCCATGTGCAATACTAGCAGTATTGAGCCCAAAGAAATGGAGGTTGGAGGATGTGTACTGATTCTAGAGCAATCAATAAGATCACAATCAGGTACATATTCCCTTTGCCCAGAGTTGAGGACTTAATGGACTGTTTGAGTGGTGCTAAATATTTCTCAAAGATAGATTTGAAGAGTGGATACCATCAGATTAGAATAAGAGAGGGTGATGAGTGGAAAACTGCTTTTAAGACAAATGAAGAACTGTATGAATGGATGGTAATGCCTTTTGGGTTGTCAAATGAACCTAGAAATTTTATGAGACTTATGAATGAGGTATTGAAATAATTCATTGGTAAATTTGTGATAGTGTATTTGGATGATATATTAGTTTTCAGCAGAACTAGAGAAGAACATTTAAGGCATATTAATCATGTCTTGAAGAAGCTGCACCAGGAGAAACTGCTGATAAATCTGAAGAAATTCTCATTCATGAAGGAAGAGTTGGTGTATTTGGGGTTTGTTGTTTCTGCAGAAGGATTGAAGATGTACCCAGAAAAGGTTAAGGCAATTGTGGAGTGGCCTTCACCCAGGAATGTCTTTGAGGTGAGAAGTTTCCATGGACTTTCTAGTTTTTACAGAAAGTTTATAATAAACTTCAGTAAGATTAATGCACCCATAATTGAGACAATAAAGAAGGGCAAACAACCATTTAAGTGGACTGCTGAAGCAGAAATAAACTTTAAAGTTTTGAAGCAAAAGGTAACTGAGAAGCCTGTTTTTATTCTGCCTGATTTTACTAAACCATTTCCAGTAAAATGTGATGCCAGTGGGGAGGCCATTGGAGCTGTGTTGAGTCAGGATGATAGGCCTGTGGCATATTTCAGTGAAAAGCTGAATGACACCAGAAGAAAGTATTTCTCTTATGAGAAGGAATTCTATGCAATTGTTCAGGCACTGAAGAAGTGGAGACATTACTTGATGTCCAGGGAATTTGTATTATATTCTGACAATCATGCTTTGCAGTATATTGTACAGCAGCCCAAGTTGAAACATAAGCATGCTAAGTGGGTTGAGTATCTCCAAAGTTTTAATTTTTTTTTGAAACATATTAGTGGCCAAGCCAATAAAGTAGTTGATGCTTTGAGTAGGAGGCACATGCTTGTTCAAGAAACAAATTTTGAAGTTGTAGGATTTGATTTTTTGAAAGAATTATATAAAACAGATCCAGATTTTAAAGAAGAATTTGAGGCATGTATTAACCCTATTTTAACAGATAGAAGCCAGTGGCTGGATTATTTCCTACAGGAGGAATTGTTATTCAGAAGAAGCCAACTGTGTGTACCAAAATTTTCCATGAGAGAAAATTTTATCAAAGAGAAGCATAGTGGAGGACTTGCTGAACACTTTGGTACTGATAAGACTTATGAGCAGCTGAGTCACTTTTATTTCTAGCCTAAGATGAGAGCAGAAGTGGACAAGTTTGTGAAGAATTGCAAGATTTGTCAATATGCCAAAGGAAGGAGCCAGAATGCAGGACTGTACACCCCCTTGCTTATTCCAGACAGGCCTTGGGACATGGTGAGTATGGATTTTGTTCTAGGATTTCCCAAGACTCAGAGAGGGAATGATGCAGTCTTTGTTGTGGTGGATAGATTCTCCAAAATGGCACATTTTGTTCCATGCTATAAAACTAGTGATGCCACCCATGTTGCTAACTTGTTCTTCAAAGAAGTTGTTAGATTGCATGGGTTGCCCAAGAGTATTGTTTCAGACAAAGATACCAGATTTGTGGGTCATTTTTGGAGGACACTGTGGAAGAAACTTGGTACCAAACTAAGTTCAGCTCAGCTTATCATCCTCAGACTGATGGACAAACTGAGATAGTGAATAGGAGTTTGGGAAATTTGTTGAGAAGTCTTGCAGGAGAACATCCCAAGCAGTGGGATCATATTTTTCCCCAGGCAGAATATGCATATAATTACTCACCAAACAGGAGCACAGGGCAGAGTCCATTCCATATTGTTTATGGAATGCACCCCAAAGGGATATCAGAGTTAAGAAATCTAGGAAGAGCAGAGATAAGGAGTGCAGATGGTGAGGAATTCGCTTCAGAGATCCAGGCCATACATGAACAAGTGAAACAACAACTACAAGGCAACAACATAAAATACAAAAATAGAGAAGACTTGAGCAGAAAATAAGTTCACTTTGAAGTAGGAGATCAGGTTTTGGCACACTTGAGAAAGGAGAGATTTCCAAAGAAGCAGTACAAAAAATTGAAGTTAAAAAAGATTGGGCCATGCAATATACTTAGGAAGTTTTCTGCAAATGCTTATGAGATTGAATTACCTCTTGATGTTGGAATATCTCCCATTTTTAATGTTGCAGATTTGTACAAGTATGAAGATGATGGTGCAGAAGAAAGAGCAGTAGACAAGGAACAGATTGAGTGGAGGGAACAACTACCTCCAGCGCAGCCATTGCAACCAGAGAAAATATTGGACAAAAGAGTGTTCAAAAGGACCAGAGGACAAGAGTACTTTCAGTACTTGATAAAATGGAAGCATAAGCCAGAGGAAGATGCCACTTGGATGACTGAAGAAATGTTGTAGAAGATAGGAAGATCAGTGGAAGAGCTCATGGATAGGATTCCATGAAGAAGATTGCCCTCGGAAGTCTGATGTAGGGGCATTAGACACTAGCCAGCAATGTAGGAGTTTTGTCCACATGTTTTGGCTAGGAGGGTTTGAAAACATTTGAATGGTTACAGCTAGGTGTCAATACCTTAGCTGATTGTATTATTAGATCAGTTAGAGTTGTAGAAGTCGAATGGTTAGTCCATCTGTCGTGTTTTTAGTTTTCGAGTAGTTGTAATTAGGCTCTTGAATTACCATAACGGTCCTCACAGAGGAACTGAAAGGACATATGTTGGTGTATATAAATGTAATCCCTCGGATGTATAAAGAGGAGGAGAGAGCAAGAGGACGAGAGCTTCTTGCAATAAATCTGTGCGTTGCTTCCACTTAAATGAATTTCAATCTCTGTTGAGTATCTAACTGCCTTGTGTCATTAATTGTGAAGAAATTGGTTTAACTGTGAAGTGATTGGACTCTGTATATATATATATATATATATATATATATATATATATATATGTTGAACTAACCTGCCGTATAGGTTCTGTATCCCTCGGTCCATTATTTCTCTCAAATTTAATTGGATAAACCCTGTTGGATTAACACCACCCGCAGGCGAGGTCTGTGCAGAAGAACCATGGTCGCGAACGTTGTTTGAATGGTAGAATTCCCGCTTTACAATGGGATAGATTTGTTTGAAATCGGAACCCTGACCTGAGTTAATGAATAAAAAGGATATCTCAACCCCACGTGAACCCTGATTAAGTACTGTTCCAAAACCACAAGTGGGATTGCAGAAGTGGGTTGCCCATATCGCACCACTTTTGGTGAAGAAGCGGTATTTCCTGGGGGGGTAGCGATTCCATAGAGGAATCGACACGTGGCGAAGTGGACCCGTGCAAAACCGCCTTTCCATATTCTCATCGCCTATTAAAGTTAGTACGAGGATGCTGAGCGATATCATCGAGAGCCGTCGATCTGGCGTAGAGTCATTAGACGGTGGTCGCACGACGAAGATGCATGGAATTTAACCTAAGGTACGAGCGTACATTTGATTGGTCCATTGACCGTAGAGGTGGGGTCTAGGACTAAAATTTTATTACAAAGTTATTTATTCAAATAGTGCATTGGTTTATATTGAGTGCGAAGGTTTAAACATTGGTTATAAGCGCGGAGATAATAGATATATGCCGGGGATATAATATAAAGTTCAAACATTGTGGATAGTATTATTTATCAAATTCTATGAATTTGATAATCAATAAAAATAAATAGACCACGTGGAGCAAAGGGAAGAGCTGATAGAGCCACGGCGACTATTGACCATCTCTCCTCAGGGCGGACTTTCAGCGTTGTTGCGTCAGTTGGTTATTTCATCAACGTGTTGGAAGTATGCAACAATGTTGTTATCTTCTTTAATTTTGAGTTGCTCAAATTTTTCTCTATAGATTTGAAGCTTTGCTTCTTTGACATTTGAGTCACCTGCATATATATTCTCAAGCTTGTCCCATACATTTTTGACGGTTTAACAACCCAACACCTTATGATAAGCAGATTCAATAATTCCACTGATAATAATATTCTTTGCTTTTGCATCATTTACCAAATTCTTCTTACCTTGTTCATTTGCGGTTGATGTAAATCCATTTTGAATAGTGTCCCATACTTCGTAACCTTGTGCCAAGAGATAGACCTCCATTATTCCTTTCTAGAGTGCATAATTTTTTTCATTAAACAGAGGTACACCATTTTGGCTATGCTCCATGACCTCCTTCCAGCTGTTAAATTTCTATTGAATGAACCAAGCTCTGATACCAATTGTTGGAAATACTGAGGGGGGTGAATCAATATTCCTTTCAATTAGAGCATTGGTTAATCTTCAATTATTATCAATTTTTGTACAATGATAGTAGTAAACAAAAGGAACACGAATGCACATAGTTTTTAAGGTGGAAACCCTCTCTCGGACAAAAACCACCTGAATAATTTTCTAATAATTCTTTAAAATTCAACTCCAATTGAAAATAAAGCTCCAAATTCCTAGAATATAGAAAAGCATTATTCTCCAGCTCCCACTGGATGGAAGCTCCAACGCCCAAGATTCTTCAGTAGTCAATTGAACAGATGGCCCAATACCCAATGAGCTACAACTAACCCTAGCACCACCATACCACCCTATAGAATAATAAAAGAAGAATGGAATCCCGTACCAGGGAAAATGGTCCACTTTACAATGATATAGAATGATGTAGAAGAAGAAGACACACTAGACCGTAACCCCAACTATGACACAACCACCTAATGATGATCCTAGACCTCCCAACACTGCCTCTTCAACTCTTGGTAGATAGACACTAGTACAATTTTTACAATGATGTATTTACAATGACTTAGTAGAATGATACCTTTACAGTGACTATATTCAGTGCTACCCACTTGAAGTCTTCATGTGATGAACTTCTTGCTGATGTTCCACACCTTTATTTCTGCTCTTTTTAGCTACCGTCTGCTGCACCTTTCTTTTCTTTGTTTCCCTAGAAAGTTTGGTCCTTTGCAGCCCTTGACAACACATGATCTAGCTTTTTCTTGCCTTCTAAGAGCTAGATATTAAATCTAGTGTATCTCTGTTATTTCAGATCTCCAATATGTAATTTTCAATTTTGTGGTAGTCCTCTGAGTCTTCTTTCCAATTCCATAGGTCTGACCCAATTTTGATTCTTCAAGAGAGATTTATTCCCAATCTCTCACAATGACCTAATTATGGACTAGTTCAGTAGAGAGAACTTGTACGGCGTGCCACATGTCATTGTTTCTTCATTCGGATCTGAAATTGATACAACGAAAAACTACATTATGTGCACTATCTTCCAATTTTTACATAATTCCAATATGATACTCAGAGAGAGAGAGTTATGATGATTTTCCCAAGGGCACTTCTTTGATCTGAAGTTCAGGAGCCCGCAAAAAGATTGACTTCCATAGATCATATCTCTGAAAATATTGCACACCTTGATCTGAAATTTTTACAGGAGATTCCTCAAGATTTTTTATTTGCCTCATAAACATTTCAGCTTCTGAAACTTCGTAGAAAAATAGTTAGAGTGAAAATTCCACGATGACCTATTTCAAGTAGCGAAATCCCTACATAAGGAGGATATGAGGATCACAATTTATATAAATGATTAGGTTGAGAGGGGCTCCAACAAGTGAACGTGGGAGGAATTTTAGGAGCTTAAAGCTTATTAATTATTTACTTTTCAATGACCCATGCCACAACCCCATGGGAATTTAGCCCACTAACTGGGGTTACATACTTCAAACATGAATATCTCTCAAACCATGAAGAATTACATGGCGTGCCATATATCAACAGAAACATCGCAACAAGTAGAAGCCATCTAAAATATTATTGACCTATAATATAGTAATTTTTTAGGTCAAAATTACCATGCAAGATCGGGGTAGCCCCTGATGCTGCTTGGGTTGACATCATTGGCAACCACTGATCAACAATAGAGGACATTTACAAGACTAATTTCTGTACCAAGTATGGTCATTATGAGTTTGTTATAGTTCCATTTGGTTTGACTAATGCTCCAACTACTTTTATGTGCTTGATGAATGTCGTTTTGCATTCATATTTGGAATTTTTTTTATTATATTAATTGATGACATCTTTATAGTCTAAGAATGAGGAAGAGCATGTTGAAAATTTAACAGTAATATTGAGGTTGATAAGAGAGAATCAGTTGTATGCCAAGCTTATCAAATTTAGTTTATTTCAGACAGAGGTACATTAATTGAGGCATGTTCTGAGAATTTTGGTTGAAAAAAGGAAAAATGGAGGGAAGCAGAGCACTGGCTATCGGTGGTTACCCTAGGGCTCTCGTTTCTGGGTTCTCGGCTCTCACGGAGGTGGCACATCCTGATCCGGTTCTTGAGAAGCAGATCCTCACTTCCCAGCTGCTCGGTTGGGGTTTGGAACCTCGTTGGACCGACATCCCTTGCACTGTGCCTGTTAAAGGTTCGAGATTCAGACCCTCTGGCCTCGGCTCCGGACATACCTGGGTGGGCGGACATGTATGGGAGTCGGACCTACTATCTGGTCTTACGTGGGTAGAAAGGAATGGTTTTCGCATTTCGATCTGTGGATGCTCCGGTCTTGCTGTTTTCTCCGGTCATTTTCTTCTGCTGTCGACCTGCTGCTGGGGGCGACTCAATAACCGACCATATGAATCCCTCTGTGCGTGCACCTGTTATGGGTTCCGTTACCATTTTGACCACACACCCGCCTTGTGGGCTGATTGGGGTTACCAGACACTGGATCGAGCGCCTGCCATGATAGATGTTCAAGAGGGCAAAAGGAGCAGCCAACTCATCTGTGAGATCGAATCTCAGGTTGGCTCGGATCCTTTTCAAATTTTTATTAAGCCTCCCGTAGGCAGTAGCATCATATTATGGATTCAAGGCACATATTCGATTCTAGCTCTGAAGGAAGGAATACAGTCTACAGCGGGGTATCCATTACAGGTTCAGTCATTGATCTTTGGAGGGAAAGCTTTAACTGATCACTGTACTCTAAATGAATACGCCATTGTTTCTGGGTCTACTATTTGTCTCAACCTTCGACTACGAGGTGGAATGTTGGGCCAAAACAGAGCACATGGCCCCTCCATGGAAGAAAGTGCATCAAAAACGGTGCCCTCAAAAGGTTCATACAGAAATGTATTACAGGGGGAGAAAAACAAATCTTCAGCACCGGATGTCCCTGCTGAAAGCTCCCCCAAGCCATATATTGTGGAACTGCAGGATAGTGTACCTGAAATAAACATAGACAGTCCAGATATTGATGTGCATAGAAATGCCTACGAATCCCAAGCAATAATAGGCAGATTTAACTATTTCTAGCCCAAACCAATGGAGCTGTTCCATTGGATTTTTTCAAACTGGACCATGGAATGTGAGATCCACCTATGTTCAAAGGGGTTCTTCATTGTCAAATTCTCAACAACTGAAGACAGAGACACCATCCTTAGTCGGGGACCATGGTTCTGGGGCTCCACGGGACTCTTCATCACACCATGGTTCCCAAACTTTGATGCCAACACTATGGAGGTTACTAGAATGCCGGTATGGGTCAGACTCTACAACCTCCCGCTACATTTTTGGAATGAAAATGTACTTGGCAGCATTGGAAACACCCTTGGTAGATACATTAAAACAGATACTCAACGCCTGGAGGAGCGCATCTTCACCTTTGCACGTATCTGTGTGGAGGTAGACTTGAGCAAAGGCCTCCCAGGGTGCATTATGTTGAATAATAAACAACAAAGATGGACACAGCATTTAGATTATGAGAACACAGCCTTTAGATGCCGGATTTGCAGGTGCACAGGACACCTACAAAACTCTTGCCCGACAGCCAAAAGGGATAACAAAAAAAAGAAGAAATCAGGCAAATCAGCCAAAGGTTGGCAATTTCCTTCTGAAGAACCTAAGTTGAACATCACTAAGGTCTAGAGGAGTAATTAAATAAGTTGGAAACTGTTGGCCTTCTATCATGTATGTATTGTTGAGTCTCAAATCTGCATCTTTTCCATACACCTTTCTATACCATTTTCATCCACCTGAACCGTCCAAGTTGTCAATATCATTGTATATTAATTGCAAAAGAGTATCTAACATGGTTTTTAATTATATTTTTGTGTCTGCTGTTTGATTTAGATTTTACTCATTTAGCTGCGAAATCATGCCACTTTCCGCAGCTGCTGCAACTTTCCGCAGCCATTTTGTGAAACTCTATGTTACAGGTGTCTACAGGAAAAACGAGCCACATGGGAAAGTCTGAAATGATGTGGACATGGATCGTGTCCTATTGGCTCGAGTAAATCCATCTAAAGAGGCTGCGGTCAAAGGTGTCCAAATGGAAGTCAACCGTAGAGTCCCACGGTGACAGGACTCTGTTTCGTGTCACGTGAAGGACTATATGGTCGTTTTCTGAGGTGCGGGAGACAAATCAAGAGGTGGGAGAGAACAAATGATGAAATTCAAAATACTCCTACTACTACAAGTGAAAGAACTGATAGGGAAGAGAGACTGTTAAAGAGGAAGAAGAAAGAAACTAAGGGTAAAAAGCCAATAACACCAAAAGAGAGAAAAAGTATTGAGGCTATACATCAAACCCCTTCTTCTGAAGAAGAAGATCATCAAGTGCTATCTGAAAGATTGGTTCATCTTCAAGAACAGTTATCCATAGCCAAGAAGAAAGAGAAAGGGAAACAAAAGCAAAAGGACAGTGGTCCACAGCGTGTGAGAAGAAGTTCCATACTTAAGGAGAAATTGAGGAAAACGCAAGTGAAGGGACCCTATTTCATTGATTTGGGAGAAGAAACATCTGAACAGTCCCCAGCTGACCATAGTCCATCTCACTCTCAGTCAGTTAGTGAAACTGATTCATTTCATTCTCAGTCAGACATTGAACATAGTCCATCCCATTCACATCCAGATGTTGATGTGAGCCCTTCTCAGCCAGATTTTGAAGATAACTCTCCTTCACGGCATTTTGGGGACAGCCCAATAAAAATGACACCTGATATAGACCCCAAGCAGCAGGAAGTATATGATTATATAGAATATTTAGAAAAAGCAGCTACAGGTCCCAGTACTTCGTCCATTCAGCCTCACACAGTACAAGATGATTTAGTCCAATCACTAAAACATGAAGTCTTTGAGCTAGAACTTTTAAATAGACACATCAAAAATGAAAATGAGACATTGAAGGAACAAAGTAAATTGGACAAAATCATTCATGATAATACCATGCTACATTTGGGAATATGGCAGAAGAAGAACAAGAAATTGAAAAGGAAATGCCAGAAGTTAAGCAGAGCACTAGTTAACATCAAATTTAGGTGCTTAATGAAGAAGCCCAGGATGATGGCAGCACCAACGAAAAAGAGGAGAGGGATGGATGTACTGGCTGAAGTGTCAAGGCATATGAACTGAGGAAGGATTATCAAAATTTTGGTTGCATGAGGACATGCAACACCTTCACAGTGGGGGTATGTTGAGTCTCAAATCTGCATCTTTTCCATACACCTTTCTATACCATTTTCATCCACCTGAACCTTCCAAGTTTTCAATATCATTGTATATTAATTGCAAAAGAGAATCTAACATGGTTTTTAATTATATTTTTGTGTCTTCTGTTTGATTTAGATTTTGCTCATTTAGCTGCGAAATCTTGCCACTTTGCGCAGCTGCTGCAACTTTCCGCAGCCATTTTGTGAAACTCTATGTTACAGGTGTCTACAGGAAAAACGAGCCACATGGGCAAGTCTGAAATGATGTGGACATGGATCGTGTCCTATTGGCTCGAGTAAATCCATCTAAAGAGGCTGCGGTCAAAGGTGTCCAAATGGAAGTCAACCGTAGAGTCCCACGGTGACAGGACTCTGTTTCGTGTCACGTGAAGGTTCATATGGTCGTTTCTGAATTGCGGGAGACAAATCAACATCTGTACATGGCTCCATAGCCAAATTCAAACATCCACTCCTCATAGATTTACTCTTCAATACGGCCATGATCCTAGATCTGTGGACGTAATGGTCTACATGTTCTCCATCAGCATAAAATTTAGGGAATCGGTTGTATTTCCTTTGTTATAAATAACGCGTTTGTATACGCATATTAGATTAGTCTCTGTTATTTTTTATTAGTCTGCTCTGTAATGTAATTACGTTGCCACTGTGCCGTAATATCACCTTTCTATTATGACTGCATTTTAATATAAGAAGACTCTGTTTCCAAACGTAATTCGTACTTGAAGATTGTTGCCAAGGCTGGTGTAGAGGGCCCCTGCACTCGCCAAGGTTCTGTGCATTATTGTATAGTTATTGTTTTATTTCTTTAAAGCTCATTGTGCCATAATCCATTCACATGTTTATACATTGCATCTTTCATGGTATATATGCTTCATTTCTGTTTATAATCTTTCATACTTTCCATTTTACTTCTGTCTTTCATGTTTTATGTTATTAATCACTGATCAGTGTTCTTGTTTCAGGTTATAAATAGGCAGCCCGGGCATTTGCATAACTTTTTTACTAATGACATGGAATTAACATTGTTCTGCTGCTAATTTGTTTTTCTTAGTTTCTGTTTAATTTCAGTACTGCTTTGTTTAATTCAGTTTTTCTCATTTGCTTCAGTAGTTAAATTTAGATATATTAAACTGCTCATAACATCTTCAGTTGCCTCCGAAAGCCACAGCTGGACTGATGGTGAGGGATTGTATTGTGAAATGTGTAGTTTGGTATTAGTTTCCTTTCTGCAAATTTAGATATATTAAATTGTGCATGACATCTTCAGTTACCTCCGAAAGCCACAGCTGGACTGATGGTGAGGGATTGAATTATGAATGTATGGTTTGATATTAGTTTACTTTTTGCAAGTTAGATATCAGTTACTCAAGTTGTTTATGGTTACTTCCGAAAATCATAGTTGGACTAATGATGAGGGATCAGAAGACAAGTTGATGTAATCTGATTTAGATTTACTTTGTTGCAATTTTGGATTTCTTTAAGCATAGTTTCTTTTGTGTTTAGACAACAGCAAGAATAGTTTGGTTTTCATGCTCAATAGTTCACTGTTTTGATTTATTAGACTAGCAGCACCTTTTCATTTTAGCAGCACATTTTCATTTCCTTTCAATTTTTGTCATTGTATGTTTCAAATTCCTTTTTAAGTTTCAAGTTGGAAAATCATTATAGAGGATATCATTTCCTTGAACAATCATAACCATACTTGTTTTAGAATTTCCATTTCACATTAGAAAACCAAAAACGACAAAAAGTTAAGGAATAGGTTATCTTGCACATATAGTGCGCCGCACTTCATCAGCTTACGAATCCCGGATTGACAAATTAAATGCAGCAATTTAGGACACACTAAATTGACCAAACATTTTGGCGCCGTCGCCGGGGAAGTGTAAATAGGTAGCCAATTTCTTAAAAAAAAAAAACAAAATAATAAAAGAAGGGAAAACTTGATAACTTCTTGAAGTATGCTCTCCTCTTGCACCTAGTGTGATCTGGAGGATCAGAAAAGAGAGTTATTGGTTCAATAATTTCTTAAGTATGCTCTCTTCTTGCACCTAGTGTGACCTGGAAGATCAGAAAGAGAATTATTAGCCCAAATTTTAAATATATATATATATATATATATATATATATATAAATATAAAAAATGACATGCATAGAGCAAGAGATTCTAGGGGAAGGTTTATAGCCAAAGCCAAGAGTTCGATTTTCACAACTCCATATTCTTCAAGGCATAGACCAGAATCACCACCATCTACCCCTAGCCTTAAGATTTTTGGAATTCAAGGAGCAGCTGAATTAGAGGATTCTCCTATACCACCTACCAAATCTCATTTAGAAAAGGAAGAGACTCCCTCTCATCCTCCTTTGATAGAAGAACTAGAGGACTTTAAGGACTCTAAAGAAACTATCATGGCAGAGGAAGTAATAGATGGAGGTAGAGGTAGAGGTAGAAGAGGAGGAAACAATGGAAACAACAATGGTGAAGGAAATAATGGAGGAAATAGGGAAGGAGACAACTTGTTTGGATTCCCTATAGTTGATGAGGAAACTCATACAACGATGAAAAATATCTCACCATCTGTTCTCCCTAACTTTTATGGATTGCGAAGTGAGGATCCCGAAACATTTCTGTTTGAGTTTGAAGTCGTGTGCCGAACTTATGACTATATGGAAGACTCTCAAAAACTCAAACTGTTTCCTTCAACATTGAAGGGAGCTGCTTTGAAATGGTTCATGGGATTAACCACTCAATCTATTAGGACTTGGAATGATATGAAACAAACATTTTTGGATAGATACTTGGACTATTGTATGCCCACCAATCACAAGGATGAGGTATTCAAAATGATGCAAAAAGAATATGAAAATTTGGAAGACTTACTTGAAAGATTTCAATACAACTTGAAAAGAGAAAAGATGAGCAACTTAGATGATGAAACCTTGAAAGCCCTCATATTAAAAGCCATTAGAGATGAATGGATAGATATTTTAAACATGATGGGGAAGGGAGACATTTCTCAACTTCCACTTCGTGACATAACAGAACTATGTGTCCATCTCTCAAGAGGAAAATCTAAAACAGGAAAAGGGCCTAGGGATCCTTCTCTTATTAGGGCTAAAAAATCTGCAACTGGATCAGTAAGTAGGGCAGAGATTGGTAATATTCTTGATGAGTTAAAAACTAATATCTTAGGGAGCCTTAGTGAACAACTAGACACCCTTAAAATCCAAAACAAGCAGAAAGCAGAAACAGACGCTTTAGCCATTTTTTGTCCGAAATGTAGGAAGAAACATGCTTTAAGGGAATGTCCCTTGGATGCAAAAGTTGTAGAAACATGTATGATTTGCTCAGAGAATCATGAGATCAAGGATTGTCCTTCAATTCCTGGACTCAAAGTTGTCTTTCAAGAAGACCCAAATTTAGTAGAATCTCTCTGTTTTGTTGCAAGAAGACCTTGGCAGGGACAACAAACTCAAGGGTTTAACAACCCTATGAATCTTCAAACCCCACCAATTTGGAATCCTTGGCAACAACCTTGGCCCCAACATCAAAATCCATATCAGCCATGGGTACAAGGGATGCAAAATCCTTATGGGAGATTTGCTCAATTTTATCAATATCCTCCATCTTTTCAAAATCAACAAGCTCCACAACTTCCAAATGTAAATCCACAACTTTCATTTCCATTTCCACAACAACAACCTTCTCAACAAAATCCAAATCCTCAACTCATGCTCCCATACCAACAAAAGACAAATCAACTTCCAGCTCAGCCATTGCCAAATCCTAATAATAAAAATCCTCAGAATACTTACATGGTAGAAGGATAACAATTTCCTACCTATATGATTGTTCCTCTCAATGATGTACAACTCAGATCTGGTAGAGTTTTAGAAAAACCTTCTATAGATATTCAAGAGCAAGATACCTCTGAGGAGGATTCTCTTCAAGTCAATAAGGGTTCTGAGGAAGCATCTCTTCAAAATTCAAACATTCAAAAAGAAAAATAAAAGCTAATTCCCACAACTCCTATAGTTGAGCAACCTGCATCTTTATCTACACCTCCTTTTCCTGAAAGACTACAAATTGACAAGGGGTGGAAAAACAAATCTTGTTGCCTAACTATGACTTTCTAGATGAATTGAAGAATGTTTGTATCAAGATTCCCATGCTACAAGCCATTCGAGAGATTCCTATTCTAGCAAAATCCATAAAGGAGTTGAGTTTCAAAAGACCAGGAAGGAAACTAAAAGACACAAGAAGAATATGTTCAAACCTTCTTTCTTGAGCAAAGGTGTTCCATATTCTTAAAAAAAAACCAAAAAATCAAAAAATTTAAAAAATGTAAAGAGGGTATACCCTAAAAGAAAGATCAAAGGGTAAAAAGAATAAAATGGTCAAAAAAAATGAAAGAAATGAACCCCAAGCAAAAAATAGACCAAGGAAAGTGTGCAAATCCAAATGCCACTGTGTTATTTCATTTTTGTAATAAATCAATTGTGTGCGATATCAGGCTACACACAATTCAACAATAAAATAAAATGTTTAAACTTGACCCCAGTCATATTTCAATTTCATGTTGTAGATTAGAGAATAAATATCTGACCAAACAGTTTAATCTTGGCAGATAGGTAGATAGGTAGAGTGAATAAAAGGTGCTCAACAGTTTAATCTGAGCCCTTGGATGTGATAAGGGTAGAAATAGATAGATTTATCATGTAAAAAAAAAAAATTTGAAAAGGGTTTGCAAGTCTAAATTCACCCTAATAAAGAAGAGAAAATGGTAGTGTTAAGTAGATAGGGTAGGTAGATGGTGCTGCAAAGTGTTATCTGATGAATGATGCTGCTACATGTTTTTGATCATTCACTTTCATCACAAGTACTAAAGCAGGAAATACACTGGAAAATCACAGCAAGCAAAGTCAAATTCATTAACCTCCCTCATCATTTTCCCCCTCACGAGTTTTACTAATTTCCCCCAAAAGTACTAAGGTATTTGGAGATCAAAAGGGCTCAAGGCATTTCCTTGACTTCTGGAGGGACCGGACCCTCGGCCTAATGATCAAAAAAGACCTAAGTATTTGAGATAATTCATCATTGTTATCTTCCATTTTTAACTTTATCTTAAGTAAAATCCTATTTTACTTAGGAAAGTGATGCAAAATTCCATAAAAATTCCTCAAAATAACTTGTTATTCTAAGTTTAAGTGTTGAAGACAAAATGTTGCAATTTACTTCACAAGTTATCACTTTCTTAGATGTACAAAAATGTTTTCCTTGTCCTTTGCCATATTAACATTTAACTCTATTATATTAAATCCCTAGTGAAATACCCTTTCCTAAGTATATAACTCCCTTTTTTATAAATAACCCAAAAAACCCCCTTAGTATAAAGTTTAACCAAAGTGTTTTATATCCCCGCGCATTTAAAATAAAACCCATTATATGCCCTTTGGTTAAAATTATCAATATACCTTAATCCCGCCCCTATGGTGAATTAGTTATGTATTGATTAATTTACCATATAAATAAAATATATGCATAAAAATTTTAGACATACAATATGTATGTTTAATACCAAAGAATATCAATAAAACTTTGCGAAAAGTCTTGTGCCACCGTGGTCCGTCCACGTGGCATTCCACCTAAGCAAACCCCCGCCACAACCCCTTTCTTTTGCACATAGGATTAATTAAGTCGCCTGGACTAATTAATAACTATTTCCGCCAATTAAAAAGCCCCCGGAGCGATTAAAAACATTTAAAAGTGTTTAAAAGTACGACGGGGCCCACATGAAACCTCCGCCCATCTTCCCATCGCACCAACCGTTGGATCAGCCTCCCGCAGATCAACGGCCAGCGTTGATCCCGCTGCCCATCCCTTGTCAGCAATTTAACCAGCGGGGGATGGGTGGTTTTTGAAAAGTCAGACATCCACGTGGCAAACGCTCTGTGGAATCGCTCCCCCCGCGATCAAAACCGTCTTCGACCAAAAGCGGTGCGGGAGTACCACTTACCGCTTACCGCTTACTGCCAGCTTACGTCACCCCGTACGTCAATGACGTCATCACCTCGAAAAAATAAAAATACTTTTAAACTTGCAAATAAAGCCATTCTTCGTGTTTTTCAGTTATTTTCATTATTCTGAGAATGACAGTGCTCCCGCTGCAAATTTCAAAATTTCCGCTGTAATTGATCATTCCGCCCCAAAATTCCGTTGCGCCCGTGTTGAAGAGCAGTCCCGCCATTGCCTGTTACCTGTTAAAGAACCAGTTTCCGTCTAAAAAGCAGGTATTTATCCTTTACGCCCGACTGCAAGTAAAACTCAATTTCCTTTGTTTTTTCGCTGAAAAAGTGGTTAAAAATCATCACTGAGTCCTCCCTGGAGATTTTAAACCTGTGAAATTGCTCCCCGAAACTGCAAATTCTTCCAATTCCCTTCGTTTCAAGAATTCCGCCCGGCCCGTGAAGAAAACAAAAAAACCTCCATTTTGAATCCACAAGAACCAAAATGGAGGTCCCAGCAGCTCTGAATATCGCCCCATTGAATGCTCCTCACCGTGATTTGGATTATTTACCTCTGATAGATGAAGATTTCCAAATAAAATACCTGGCTTATGATGAAACTCCCCTATTGAGCTATTGTCGCTGCAGAGACGAATACTCAAAGGGGCAAGATCTTGTAGGGTTGTGGGAATCTAATATCCCAAGGTATCTAATTCCTTCAGTCCTTATTTTCCCTGAAATCATTCATTATTGCCAGGCAAGCTATGATCCCGCACGGAGGGCTGTAATAGCTCCTGACCAAAGTGTTCTGTTTCCCATCACTCCACAGGCCATCAATGCCATGTTGCACTTTGAACCAGACCAAGATTTAGCACCATTGTCCATAGAAGGATTGATTGAGAAAACCAGACAATTAACCCCAGAGAAGCTAAAATCCATGTGCCAGCGTTTCATGCTACCTGAGCATCAGCCAAAAGGGTCTCCCCCCTATGGTTTTTACTATTTCAATACATTGGGAAGGCTCGTTGTAAATATAATATCTTTTGTCCTAGGATTTAACACCAGTGAATATGTAGATGAGATAACCTTGGCTCTGCTATCCATTTTCACTCCTGGGCAGCCTCCTGAGATTAAATATGATTATGCTTCCTTCATTTCCAACAAGATCCATGATCAATTTTTAAGGCTAGATAATGAAAAAGTTTTTAAGTACTCCTCAGTTATCTATCATCTCATGATCTATTATCAGTCAGACAGGTTCCCTTTCCCTGTTCAGAAACTTGATGCTAAAGGTAATCCCAGGTCTGTCATTTTTTGGTCCCCCATCATTCATTTTTCCTCTGATTCTCCCTACTCCTATTCAGAATTCATTGATCAGTTTGTACATCCTGCTACAAATTTGTTAACAGGAGTTTCTCCCCCCAGGCTTAGTACCGAAATTAGAAAGACCTTGCAATTGTCAAAGAGTTATAAAGTTGGGGATTGGTACTTATACCAAAACCATACAGTCATCAGGATTTATGGATGTGAATTACGTCCATTCAAGTTACCCAAATATGTACCAATGAGAATTTTTGCCTTGGAATACTTTAGGCAGATGAACAATTCAGATATGATCCATTTCTGCAATGTAAAGAAGAAAGCTCAGTTAAGGATCAAAAGCCAATTAGGTCCTTTCATCTGCAATTCTAGGGAGGTTGAGAGAGAAGCAGAACTTCTATTAGAGAAAAAGTTCCAAACATCTTTCCGTTGGGTCCCTTATGACCCCTTTGGTTTCATTTGTGAAAAGAGATTAAAGAATAAGTCATCTCCTTATGTACACCACAAGATTCCTGATTTAGAACAGTATGCAAATCAAGATGAATGGGTTGAAGGGACTCTTGTTGAAGAAGAAAGTGAAGCAGACAGAATGAATAAGATTTTGAAAGATGTTGAGAAGAACTTTGACCTAGAAACGTGTGGTCAAATGCAGGTACCTTATATTGGCACATCTTCAACAGCCACTTTACAGCAAGCATTACAGGAAGACAGTCCATCAGTAACAGCAGAACCCAAGGGTAAAGGAAAGGAACCTGTAATCCAGGTTATTGAAACTTTGGTCATGGCTGAAAAACCACAGAGTTCCAAAGCACCGGAACAATATCAGGCTTCTCCCACACCAGCAAAACACATCCAAGTTCCAGAGATGCAAACTCCACTGAATGTGGAAATAGGGAAAAAGAGGCTAGCTCCAGATACCACACCTTCAAAAGGAGCCCCACGGGTTTATCAAGCTAAGAAACACAAGTCTGATCCACCTCCAGATGTAGAAATTATAGATGAAGTATTTGATGATGGTAGGGAAGATAGTCAGCAAACAGGCACAGCAAGTGAAACAAACATAAGCCAGAAAGGGATACAAAAGCAATTAAGCACTGAAGTATCTTCTTTCAGACCGCCAAAGACAGATACTGGAGACATTAAAAGAACCTTCAGTAATATTAAAACAAAGAATGATCCATTGAAAATGAAGGTATATGATCAGTATATGAAGATGGCTCCTCATAATCAAGAAAGGCTAATGTCAGCGTTTGACCTTTCCCAAGGTAAAATGCTAATGAGCCACTTCAAAGCAAAGGTGCCAAAGCCAACTTTAGCAACAGATTACATCAGAACAAATTTTGAAGTTTTAGCAAAGGATATCCATCCCCTGGACCAGATAGAGCTACATAGACAGACTGGGGAAATTGTTTATTCTACTCTCACCAACAAGGCCATGGCAGCTTTAACGCTGCAAGATTCTTTGAATAACACTACTGCACAATTGAAAATTGAGAAGGCCTCCTCACAGGCCAAGGATAATAGAATAAAGTCTCTAGAAGAGATAATTATTGGTTTGGGTCACAATGCCAAAGACATTAAAGGTATTGAGGCATTGGTAAAGAAGAAAGAGGATGATATAGCTGCACTCAGAAAACAGCTAAAACTACCAGCCTCGAGGCACCCTCAGACCCAGGACGTTATAAAAGGAAATTCACAGGAAGAAATGATGGAGTTGCTCCTGAATATGACTGAGCGACTTAATGAAACAGAGAAGGAGTTGGAAAAAGCATTACAGGAACAGGAAATTATCAAGCAGACATCAGCAACAGGTACTACAACAGCAGGACAGCAGATACAACCATCTCAGGTGAACACTTCTGGCTTAAGTTCTGAGGACTTAATAAAACAAATGGAGAGTTTGCAACTGAGGGTCGCAGAACTCCAAGAAACAAAATTGCAATTAACAAAATTAGAGGAAAAATATGACACATCCAAAAAGACAGCTGCTGATAACACCAGAGAGATAAAAAGATTGGAAAAATTGGTTGAGGCTTTGGAAAAGGATCTTTCTTTAGAAAAGCCTCTAAAGGAAATAAATGACATTCTTTGGGGTAACATCATAGAGTTAATAAAGTTCATATGGCCCTCCATTCAAGCTATCTTTGAACAAAATGAGCTGGTTAAAATTGCCCAAGAAGAAATAAACAGGACCAGAAATGAATTAAGAGGCAGGCCTGAGCAGGCCAATCAACTCATTCAATTTTTGAATTCCAGAACAAAACAACAGCTTGCATTGTTAGGAATTGATGACAGGACAGGTGCAGTTTTGGAAGCAAAAAGAGTTTTCACTAAGAGGACTTTCATGCAAAATTTAGAAAGAAAGTGTACAGACATTTTGGTTGATATCAACGTTTTCAGAGAGAAATTTCAAGCTTTGCTGGATAGTGGGTTACCAAGTCCCATGCTCACAGAAGATCAAATAGTAGACTTGGAAACCTATGAGAAGAGAATAAAGACTCATGCTAAAAATACAGCTGTTTGTTCTACTAGTTCGTCAGAATCTGCATTACCAACTGGGAAAAGTATCTATGATAAAGTGAGGAATTTATTTCATCTGGAGCATGAAATAAAGTATCTATTTCCGAATGAGCCCACTTTTTATAAACTTACTGAAGCAGATGAAACTTTAAGGAAGCTCAGAAGAACTATGATACCAGATGATCAATGGTGGAAGGAAATGTTGGAAGTTCTGTAAAAGTTGTTTTCAGGATGAGATTTTATCTTTACTATCAAGTAAATGGTAAAAACAGGAAGACAGATGAAAGAGTATCAGGTGAAAAGGTTAAAGAGTATCCGTGAGAATAAAGAGTGTCCAACAAGTCAAAGAAATACACAAGGGACAACACAGAGCCTTATTTTAAGCACTTACCTCCAGCACGTCCACGAAGAAAGGAACAGCACATCGGCAGTTACACATTATTCTATCCACGAGACCATTTGTCTCTCGTTTGTTTGTAAATAATGCTTTAAGTCAGCCTAGGTTATTGGCTAATTTAGTGTAAGATTGTTTTAGATTATTTTGTGTATAAATAAACCCTCAAAGAGAGTATTGAGGGTGGATTCTATTACTCTGCTGTAACATTGAGATTTTCGGAATAAAAGCTTTTGGAGAAATTTACTTGTGGCTTGCTGGATGACGATTTGAAAGCACTGGACTTGTTGCAGGATTCATGTGTTGGACTATAGTTCAATAAGTGTTTCTACCTTTTGTCTGAATTTTTTTATTAGTTTTTAATACCATCATATCCATTTCTGAATAATTTACATAAAAGATTGAAACATAATTTGCTTAATTGTACTCTGTTTTCAAATGTGATTGTTCTTAATGTTTTCTTCTAAATTAGCTATAAGCATGAATTCTTAAATGCTCCTGCTTTGCTAATTTAAACACTGTTGATTGCTATAATAAAGAATTCTTCATTGCTCTTTGTTTGTAGTCATCTCATTTCTCTCTTTTGAACATGGTGAAAGATTCTTAACTGCCTTTCATCCCTTCAAGATCATCCCATCCACTTTAAATTTTAAGGATTGTTCTCTGTCTAGCTATCTTGCCCTGTAATACCATCTGGTGCTTAGAATAGAAATCCAGTAAAACCATCCTTTGACTCCATAGCCCAATGGACTGAAAGCTCTCAACCTTGCCCTTAGTTTGTGGATTCCACCATTTTCCCAAAACAAACTTTGAATCTATAACTAGCCTAAAACCTTCCAAGAGCAAAGATAAATCATAAAGAGAGAGCCCTCTCTGGATGCAGATTGGCTAGATTCTGCATCTAAAAGGTTGGTTTGTGGTTACCTCGGGTATACTTTCCTCTTACACAAGTTCTAGGAAAACCTGAGTGATAACATAGTGGCGACCATACTGGGGATCTGAATCATTTTATTGATACTATCGTTTGATTTGTAAGCTATAGACAGAGTCTGAAAATCAGCCAGGAAGCCTTTGAAATTGCTTTTGCTCTGCAATTGCAAAATTAAATAAATGCTGTTTCAGTCTATCTCTGATTTAGCTTATATATTGAATCTTAGTTTCAAATTTTTTCAATCAGATTCTCTAGTTTAAACAGATCTTTGAGGAAATCTTAATCACATATCATTATTTCTTAAAGAATTTGTAGAAGTTGTATTTATTTTTCAATTAAAATCCAAAATCCAAAAACACATAATCTAAGAAAACTGGCTTCAGAAAGGGTTCGACATACTAGGTCAAACCCTGACCCCAATCCACCACCAATATTTGAAAATCCTAATCTGATTCCTAGGATTCTTAGAAGACAAGGAAGTCAAGAAAGTTCTGAAAAAGGAAGTCAAGAAAGTACAGGAAGTTCTAGACCACTTTCTAGATCAGCATCTTGTCCTGTGAAAATTATTTATATTGATGACATCCCTTTTGATGCACGATTCGAAACATCTTTGTTTGTGAATTTTTCTGAGACTGAATTATCTAGATTAGTTCCAGATCCATTGTTCTTTGAAGATTTGCAATACAGATTTGTTTCACATCATCTTGACAGAGAATTGCATAACTCCATTCAGTCTGAGCAAACCTTTGAAGAAAGCTCAAACATTTCTGTGATTACTGAAGCATCTCCAAGCTCAGTCACTTTTTCCCAAACTTTTCAAACACCTGCTAGACCTCCAACTCCTCCTGTCAGACCTCCATCTCCTCCTGTTAGACCATCAACTCCTGTCACTCCACTTTATCTTCCAATGGCCAATCGATATGCCCCTTTACAGTTACCAGCCAACCCTCCAGCTTTACCTCAGGACTACCAAAGTAAGATCACACCTTTTGATGGATCAGGTACCTACACAGCTCAACAACACACCAAAAGGATGACGGATTACTTTGAGTTTTATGAGATTGATACTGATAATATCCGTATGAGAATTTTCGTACAGAGTCTTACTGGAGAAGTTAGAACTTGGTTTAGGGCTCTTACCCCGAACAGTATTGCTGATCTAGAAGCTTTGTATAGGGCATTCTTGAACAGATGGGAGAAAAAGAAGGATCCTCTCTAGATCCTATCAGAATTTGAAAAATTAAGAAGAAGACCAAACGAAACCGTACAAGATTACATCATAAGATTCAATGAATCATATAATGCAGTTCCTCAAAACCTAAGACCCCCACCTAACAACGTGTTAGTTAAATTTCCAGATGGTTTTGACTCTGATATAGCTTATTCCCTCAGGGAAAGAGCTCCTCGGACACTAGAGGAAATGCAAAGTATAGTGGTGAGTGTAGAAGCAAATCTGATAGAAAAACGAGCCAGAGCTAGGGCAGAGAGAAGAATGCCTATGAATGAAGAACCTTCAGCTTTTGAAAAGAAGCTAGATGTAATCATTAAAGGTATGGAAAGGTTAGGAGACAGAGTGGAAACCATTGAAAGAAAGTCTTCTACTGATAATCAGAATGTTGCAAGAAACCCAAACTTTAGGAGGAATCTGAATCAAAATATTGGAAAGAATGTCCCTGATCAAAACATTAGGCCACCCTTCCAAGAAAAATTTGTTGAAGGTTCAACTTCTGAAGAACCTACAGATGATGTAGAAATAAACAATGTAAATGAGGACAAAAATGAACCAGAAGTCTTCCTATCCCAGGATGATCAAGAGAATCACATCCTTGAAACATTCCAAACTCATTCAGGTGAGACTTTTGATTTCAAAGAAGGATATGACACGGCAATCTACGAGGTTCATAAATAGTACAACTTGAGAAGTAGACGGATAGATGTACCAGAGAATAGCAAACAGAAAACAACAAAACAAAATGTCAAAGGTAAACAAAACATTCCCCCTGTACAAAACATTCCCCAAGTACAAATTTTTCCTAGGATAACTCCTAGTTTTTCAAATCCAATAATTGAAGATGTCTCTGACAACCAATCAATCAACAAACAACAATCCAATACATCTCCTCATGTAGGAACTGTAGAAGAAACAGTAGAAGTTAGTCCTGAAACATCTTCAAAACAAAACTTCATTCATGAAAAAGAGAAAAACATTGAAGACCCAATAAACAGAGAAAACCCAACTGTGCAAAACACTAAAGCTCAAACAGAAAAACCTTTTAATCTAGAGGTTGAAATAGGCAAACTCAAGATAGCTGTTCCTTTATCAGAATTGGCTAAACATGATGTCTATAGGAGTCAGATTTCCAAGTCTTTAAACATTAACATTACTGGATTGGATGATTCAGTAAACATTCTTGATGATCAACCCAAACTTCTTTTTGGCCCTGAGGTTAATGGAAAACCAGAAAGTGGAGGGACTCCTCCATTTTATGTAAGCCTGAATGTTCACGACAAGATACTCCATAATGCAATGCTTGATTCTAGAGCATCTCACAATTTGATGCCAAAAGCAGTAATGGAAAGATTGAATCTAGATATTACGAGACCGTACAAAGATTTGTTTTCATTTGATTCCAGTCAGGTAAAATGTTTAGGTTTGATTAAAGATCTGTGTGTCACTTTGGTCCAATACCCTGCTAAGTCTGTTTTAATGGACATAGTAGTTGTTGATATTCCACCTAAATATGGTATGTTATTGTCTAGATCTTGGGGTGCTAAACTTGGAGGATCTATTCAACTAGACATGTCATATGCAACTATTTCAGTATTTGGTCAGCCTAAAAGGTTATATAGAGAAACCTTGATGAAGTACTTAGTGAGTAGCCATGAGAAGCCTGAAAACTTCCATGTTTACTCTGTACATTCTGACATGGATTCTTTTATTTTATACAATGCTGAGTCAGATCTTCCTACTGAAATAGAAGCTCCAGAATTGGAAATCATAAATAAAACCACTGTTAAAATTGAAGAAATCTCTGAAAACAAAGAAACACCAGATGATCAAGAAATACCTGAAAAAACTAAACAACTAGCTCCTGTCAAGAAACACGTTAAAACAATTGATGAAGATTATGAACATGAAATTCTATGGCATTTAGAGTTTGATGGCTCTGTAAACAAACTAGGGGCAGGAGCTGGGATTTGGTTACACAATGTGGAGAACAATCATGTAGAGGGTCATGCTTATAGGTTGAATTTCAAATGCACTAACAACATGGAAGAGTATGAAGCTCTTTTATTAGGGCTTAAACATGTCAAGAAGTTAGGGGGTATTAGGGTATCAATCATAGGTGACTCAGAACTAATCATCCAACAGATTAAAGGAGAATGTGCAACGAAAGACATGAGACTGAAACAATATAGAGAGACAGTTGTGGAAATTCTCAACACATTTCTACAAGCTCAACTTGCCAAAATTCCCAGGAAACAAAATCTGCATGCCCACAGTTTAGCAATGTTTGCTAGTACATGCAAGTTGCCTTTTGACCCCAATCATCAGTTTTCAGCTGAGATTAGGCACAGGCCTGCAATACCAGACAATCTTCTGAATTGGCAAGTGTTTGCGAATAATAATCAAATCAATAATTTTTTGACACTTCAGGATGAGTTTTCTAACTGTAATATAGATGAAGACATAACTATTGATGAATTTGATCAAGAAAAAGAACAAAAAACAGAAATTTCAAGAGAAAATGAAATTTATATGCTGCATCCAACCACATTTACTGAAAAAGACATGCAAAATTTGAAACACATGGAATTTGATGAGATCATAGAAGATGAAACAGAAATCATCAATTTAAAAGATAATCAATTACCCAAAGGATTAACACCTTTGGAAGATCTATTCGACTCAAATGATATTCCATTCAGACCTAAAATGGAACTTGTGAAGGCTGATATGGAAGAGTGCAACTTAGGAACCCCAGAAAATCCCAAAATAGTCAAGTTGTCCAAGTCTCTTCCAAAAGATCAGAAGGTTAAATATGTTGAATTATTAAAAGAATTCCAGGATGTTTTTGCCTGGAGTTATGAAGACCTCAAATCTTATGATACATCCATCATTCAACACACTATACCTTTGAAACCTGACCAGAAACCTTTTAAACAAAAGCTTAGGAGAATAAATCCTGTTTTATTACCCTCAATTGAAAAGGAAATCAAAAGGATGTTTGAAGCGGGGATTATAGCTCCTATCAGATTCTCAGAATGGGTTTCTAACCTGGTACCAACAAGAAAGAAGACAGGAGAAATTAGGCTGTGTGTCGACCTAAGAAATTTGAATAAAGTTTCTTTAAAAGACAACTATCCTCTGCCGAAAATGGACCACATTCTGCAAAGGGTAGTAGGATCTTCGAGAATATCACTACTGGATGGATTTTCAGGGTACAACCAGATTCTGGTTCATCCTGATGATCAGGATAAAACAACATTCACAACACCATGGGGTACGTTTAAATATGTCAAAATGCCATTTGGGCTCAAGAATGCAGGAGCTACATTTCAAAGAGCAATGGATATTGCTTTTGCTAAAGAGATACATGATTTTATGGTTATTTATTTAGATGATTTGACTGTCTTTTCTAAAACAGATCAAGAACATTTAGATCTTCTAAGGCAAGTATTCATCAAGTGCAGAAGATATGGAATTTCTTTAAACCCTAAGAAGTCATTGTTTGGTTTGGAAGAAGGAAAGCTCTTAGGGCACATTATTTCTAAAGATGGCATTAGGATTGATCCAGAAAGAATTCAAGCAATTTTTCAAATACCCCACCCCAGAAACATAAAAGAATTGCAGGCATTTATAGGAAAAATCAACTTCTTGAGAAGATTTATTTCTAGTTTAGCAGAGTTACTTAGATTACTGACTAACATGTTGAGGAAAGATTCAAGCATTGACTGGACTGTAGAAGCCAAACAATCATTCGAGGAAATTAAAATGGCTTTAACAAGGACACCAGTTATGACCAGTCCTAAATTTGATAGAGACTTTATCATTTTTTCATTTGCTTCTTAACATACTGTTGCAGCTGTTTTACTTCAAAAAGATGACCAAGGGTGTGAAAAGCCAATAGCATTTTTTAGTAAAGCACTGAGGGATGCATCTCTAAAATAAAATATTATGGAAAAACAGGATTTTGCATTGGTAAAAGCAATCAAAGATTTCAGAATCTACATATTATATTCTCATGTGATAGCGTATGTGCCTAATGCAGTGGTTAAAGACATTTTGACTCAAGATGGCATTGAAGGTAAACGAGGTAAGTGGATAGCTACCATTTTAGAATATGATATTGAGATTAAGCCAACAAAACTGATAAAGGGCCAAGGTTTAGCACAACTTATGACAGAAACCAATTGCCAAGCCTTAGACCTCAATGAACTGGATAACGAGCAGGAGATGGCGACTCCTCAGATCAGTCAAGCTTTCTTAGATTCACCCTGGTACTCTGATATAATTCATGTTTTATTAAACCTGCAAGCTCCTCCAGGGTTATCCAGAACGAAAAGAAGATTTTTAAAAATGACATCTTTGAAATATTGTATTTTAGATAGCACTTTATTTTGGAAAAATCATGAAGGAATTTTATTGAATTGTCTCTTAAAAGATGAAGCTGATAAAGTGCTTAATGAATTTCATGCAGGGGATTGTGGAGGACATCTTTACTGGAAATCTACTGCAGACAAGATCTTAAGGGCTGGCTTTTACTGGCCAACTTTATTCTCTGATGTTAAGAAATTTGTAACAACTTGTCATAAATGTCAAATATTTGAGGGTAAAAGAAAGTTGTTACCTCTGCCTTTAAAACCAATTTCCACAAAAAGACCTTTTCAACAATGGGGGTTAGATTTTATTGGAGAAATTCAT
Source organism: Pinus albicaulis (assembly GCA_034641835.2). Lineage (NCBI taxonomy): Eukaryota > Viridiplantae > Streptophyta > Pinopsida > Pinales > Pinaceae > Pinus > Pinus albicaulis. Next base: position 245,588,234 of record CM076570.1, read on the forward strand.
CCCCCTTCTTCAGGGCAACATAGATGGATTTTAACTGCTACAGACTATTTCACTAAATGGATTGAAGCCATCCCATGTAGACAGTCTAATGATTCTGTGATCCTAGGGTTTTTAGAAACAAACATACTCTCAAGATTTGGCTGTCCGGAAAAGATTATAACAGATAATGCTGCTGCATTTAAATCAAAGAAAATGATCAGTTTCTGTAATAAATATCATATTACTCTAGGCCATTCAACAGCCTATTACCCCCAGGGTAATGGACTAGCAGCATCTTCTAATAAAAGCCTTATCAATATCATCAAAAAGTTATTGGAAGAAAACAAAAAGAATTGGCACAATAAATTGACCAATGCATTATGGGCAGACAGACTTACAACTAAGAAATCTATTGGGACTAGTCCATATGAGTTAGTTTATGGCATTGAAGCAAGATTCCCATCATCTTTAGGAATCCATGTTATGAAATTACTTCAGGAGGCTCAAGTGGAGCCAAATGACATTCAAAGAAGAATTAATCAAACAATCCACCTGCAACAAACCAGGGAAGAAGTATTCCAAAGATCACAAGTCTTACAGGAAAAGCTAAAGAAAATGTTTGATAAAAGGACTAAAGCAGAGGATTTTCAATTAGGAGACAAGGTCCTGAGATGGGATTCTAGAAGAGAAGAAAAAGGGAAACATGGAAAGTTTGATTTCTTGTGGAAAGGGCCTTATATCATTCATGCCTTGCAGGGAAACAACACGTACTTTTTGAAGGACTTGGACAATTCAGAAGTTGAAGAAGGACCAGTCAATGGTCGAATGCTCAAGCATTATTTTGATCCAATTTACTAGAATGTTTTAATGTTTCTAACTTGTACATAATATATTGTTTTCTTGTTTTATTTTTGTTAATGCAGTTTGGATTGGATGGTGACTTCTTGGAATTGAAGCTCGAAGTGAAGGCCCTAAGTTCCAAAAGTTTCACTATCATATGTAAAATAAAGCTACCAGAAGAAGGAAGATTTCATACTTTCAGTTTGAAGACATTTTGAGGCATCTGACCTGTTGTTCTTGACTTTCCACAAGGAAAAGCCATCCCCAAGTGGAGCCAGTGTTAGCCTCCTATACCAATAGGTTTCATCTTTCATGATTGTCTTGATTGAATTATGGAATATGTTCAAACCTTCTTTCTTGAGCAAAGGTGTTCCATATTCTTAAAAAAAAACCAAAAAATCAAAAAATTTAAAAAATGTAAAGAGGGTATACCCTAAAAGAAAGATCAAAGGGTAAAAAGAATAAAATGGTCAAAAAAAATGAAAGAAATGAACCCCAAGCAAAAAATAGACCAAGGAAAGTGTGCAAATCCAAATGCCACTGTTATTTCATTTTTGTAATAAATCAATTGTGTGCAGCTTGTCAAACCTATGCCACAATTCATGAATAAGTCAAAATGTTTAAACTTGGCTTAGTCATATTTCAATTTCATGTTGTAGATTAGAGAATAAATATCTGACCAAACAGTTTAATCTTGGCAGATAGGTAGATAGGTAGAGTGAATAAAAGGTGCTCAACAGTTTAATCTGAGCCCTTGGATGTGATAAGGGTAGAAATAGATAGATTTATCATGTAAAAAAAAAAAAATTGAAAAGGGTTTGCAAGTCTAAATGCACCCTAATAAAGAAGAGAAAATGGTAGTGTTAAGTAGATAGGGTAGGTAGATGGTGCTGCAAAGTGTTATCTGATGAATGATGCTGCTACATGTTTTTGATCATTCACTTTCATCACAAGTACTAAAGTAGGAAATACACTGGAAAATCACAGCAAGCAAAGTCAAATTCATTAACCTCCCTCATCATTTTCCCCCTCAAGAGTTTTACTAATTTCCCCCAAAAAGTACTAAGGTATTTGGAGATCAAAAGGGCTCAAGGCATTTCCTTGACTTCTGGAGGGACCGGACCCTCGGCCTAATGATCAAAAAGACCTAAGTACTTGAGATAATTCATCATTGTTATCTTCCATTTTTAACTTTCTCCTAAGTAAAATCACATTTTACTTAGGAAACTGATGCAAAATACCATAAAAATTCCTCAAAATAACTTGTTATTCTAAGTTGAAGTGTTGAAGATAAAATGTTGCAATTTACTTCATAAGTTATCACTTTCTTAGATGTACAAAGATGTTTTGATTTTCCTTGTCCTTTGCCATATTAACATTTAATTCTACTATATTAACTCCCTAGTGAAATACCCTTTCCTAAGTATATAACTCCCTTTTTTATATATACCCCAAAAACCCCTTTATTATAATGTTTTAAC